>BSBK01002646.1:2027500-2096252 GCA_027943335.1 Chamaecyparis obtusa | reverse complement strand
CTCTTTTAGAAGTTGTAATGTAGGTTCATGGAGTATCTACACATGACATATGGAATTCTTTTTTTTCATCATGTGTAGATGAAGATTGGGATGGGTATGAGTCAAAGGAATGGGTTGAAAAATGGTATACATGTATTTTGAGTCCACTTGCCTCCTATTATCCCCATGAATCACTATAACTGATAAAAATGGAATCATCCATTGACTTTGATCACTTATTTGATCTAGTACAACCAGGTAAAATTTTTCCACATATAAATAATCTCAAATTTAGTACTTTATCATAAATATTTAGTAAAATAATGTCCTCATTATGTTTATATCATTACAGGCCATGTTTTTGTTGTTATTGCACCCGAAGACATTGAAGAAGGGACACATTATTATTTGTGTCATTGTGTTTAGGCAAAAAAGAAATTGGATCACTCAGTTATCAATGGTGAAGAATTAGAATACCCTATAGGAGAAGTGGTTGTAACTGCTATATGGCTTAGACAGTATGCTATGAAGAACCCTAGGTTGTGGTTGTTTGAGGATTGGGATGCACACAAAAAGATTCTTCATTATTCAAACCTCATCGTTGCATCAAATGTCCACTTGATCAGATATGGGGGAAGACCGCATAATAAAAATCTTTGGAAGGTTCATGAGTTAGACCACGAGGAAATACTTGAGACAATCAAGGGTAGGGCAGATCTAATTGGTTCATTAGACCAAATGGAGATACAAAATTTTGTAATGTCAAATTTATATAGCACTATAAATTGGATGGACTGTAAATTGCTCATGCATTACCCCATATGTCTAACGGGAAGTTTGTAAGATTTAATGACAATGTTTCTCTTCTACTTTTTGGGGCAATACCAGAGATTTTCTCTGCTCATCTCTTTCCTCCAGTGCTCCTATTGAGCTGAGTTGTAAAAATATTTCTCATTATTAATAAAAAAAACTTTATGATGTTATGCCAATGACTTGTAGGCACATAATACTTGGAAGGCCATGGAAGAGCCTTAAGGAACTCAATTCAGGGATGCACTATCTGATTTCCTTTCCAACTTCTCCCTCTTTGAAATGGAAGGTTTACATTTTGGTTTATCCAGATAGTGTACCCTCCTAGGCCATCTAGTGTACCTAGTGCCTCCACCACATCAAAACTCAAACCAGACTTCACACCCTAATTATAACACTTTAGATCATCTCAACATGGTACATTTTCCATGTTACAACTTCCCATTCACTCCTATCCACTCATCCTTCACCATTCTTCTACTATAGCTTTTCTAGGCCTATCTAGTAGCCCTTCAAACCTTGAAATCAACAATTCATTCACAATATCCCCAAACAACCTAGAAATTTTTTTACACTTTCAAATACCCTTTTCAAAGTGACTAAGTTGATATCATTCTTAGACTTTCATGACTTGACTGGTGAACAATTCCTTCACCTCCTAACCCTTCAACTAGGCCTAATTAGCCCTTACCCAAAGAAGAAACTCTATCATCCACTAATCTCCAAACAAGCTTGCCATAAACACCACATACAAAAAACCTAAAATCTTCCAACAAAACCTAACCCAGAGTAGTAGAAAACTTGGTAAAAGCCTTACTTCCTTCAGAAGTAGAATGTCTAGCCAACTCTCCAGGCAGAACAAACTTGATAGCAGTCTCAATTTCTTTGGAGGAAAGTGTCACGATCTTGTTATATTTCAGCAGAGAAGCAACCTCATGAGTAATCTTATGAAAAATATCAATCATGAAGCTCTCCATGATATCCATGGCAGCACTAGATAGTCCCTTGGAGGGATGCACTTGTTTCAACACCTTGAATATAAACATCTTGTAAATTTCTACACTTCTCTTCCTCTTCTTCTTCTTATTCTTAGATTTCATGGATTTGACTACTAAATCCTTTGTGGGCTTGAACATCACTTTCTTTGCTTTTCTCTTCTTTGGAGAAGCCTTTACTTCATTCTCTCCTTTCATACCATCTACTTTAATAGTTGTGGAAGCCCTAGAAGCTTTTGGAGCCATGGATTTTATTCTTGTATGAACAACTGACTAGAATTTTTTGCAGGTTAAGTCTCTTAGAATTCTTAAATGCACAGGTATGGGATTGGATTGTATACAAGGCTTGATTTAAAGCATTGTTTGTGGGTAATTAGGAGCATATGTACAAGGATTTTTCACCAGCTCCCAATATCTTTTGAAGAGATTGTGGGCTTGTGTGGAATTGAATGTTGTGTACCTTTTATGGATTTTGGTCCTATGTTGTTGTGTTGGGCGGGATGGCATTTAATGCAAGAGAATTTTTGGGTAGATAGTTTTGTTTGTGAGATATCAAATCAGTAATTTTTTGAGATTTGAAATGGCTAGGTGTATTTTTTGGGACTTGTCTTTTCTTATTCATACATGATGGAAGGCTATTATGCACTTTTCCTCCTTTAAAATACTTGTAAGGACTACATTCTTTGACAACGGGGAAAATATGGACTATCATCTACCCACTCAAAAATGTAGGCATCTCCATCCTCAAGATTATGGGCAATTGAAAAATATCTCCATCCATGAATCAAGGAAGCTTTAGGGAGATCTCTGAGGAATCGTACAGGCCATTCTCTTTTGTTAGGATCCACAAGAGTCACCATTGTTCTTTCTCTTGGTAATTTGAGTTTATCTACAAATGTGTTCGATGTTGTCTGCAAAACAAATTTTCACATAAAATAAGCAACATTACCTTAAGAACCATCTAAACACTATTATTAAAAACATGTAACAAAACACAGAAACCCAAAATATCCTTTAGACAATAATAGATTGGCTTCTTGAACCCTTGTCAAACAAACTTGCAGAGTATAGGAGACTGTAATATAATAGAGATAATTTTCACTTCATTTTCAGCATCTTCCGTTGATTTTATTTTCAAATCAATAGATAATTTTTTGTTCCTCAAGTGATCAGAACTCATCAGAATAGCACTTGTGGAAGGATCAAGGCATTTCCTCTATGACTCAATATCAATCTGGATCTTCTCAAAATGAAAAACAAAAATATCTTTTTCACAGCCATTCTTCCCATATATCTGAACTCTGAAATACATCCCATAGATGTATTTAAATACTAAAAAATCTCCAAACTCTATCGCATATTGATACACAAAAATTTCCCAGCCTGTACCAAAAAACTCAATTCTAGTGCTTGTACTACATGACTGGTGCCAAAACAGGCCTCTCCCACTCACTGACTGTGACCCCAAATCCAGTCACGGGATCATATCTCAAAGCTCACATGAGGTACCATCAATCCATCAAGTTCTACAAGAGTGTGTTGTTGGGGCCTACAATAGCCTATCTCAATTTTTAGAGATTCAATTTCATTTAAATTTGGCAACACATTCTCGGTCGATGTCACAACTCAAAGTGTTCCTCAGTTCAAACAACCAACATTGCGTATCTTTCCAACCATTGGTCATAGCATTGAACTGTTTGTTCCAATAACTCTGAATGGCTGGGCAAATGATAGTGGTAGCCTTGTTCACCACACAGTCATTCGAACACTGCCGATGACTCCAGGCCAAAGTACCCCTCAAGGTCCCTTCAGCATGAAATCAGTGATATTTATGGGGTCATATCTTAGAGCTCGTGTGAGGTAGCATCAAGCAGTTAGGTGCCACGGGACTGTGTTGCCAGGGCCTACAATAGCCTATCCCTATTTTTAGATATTCAATTTTGTTTAAATTTGGCAACACATTCTTGGTCGATATCAGAACTCAAAGTATTCCTTAGTTCAAATGGCCAACATTGTGTATCTTTCCAACCATCGGTCGTAGCATCAAACCATCTATTCCAAAATATTTGAATGGCTGATTAAACACTAGTGGAAACCTCATTTTCCACACACAGTCATTTGAATGCTACCGGTGACTCCAAGCCAAAGTGTCCCTCAAGGTCCCTTCAACATGAAATCAACAATCTTTAAGGGGTCATATCTCAGATCTCGTGCAAGGTAGCATTGAGCTGTTAGGTGCTACGGGACTATGTTGCTCAGGCCTACAATCTCCTATCTTAGTTTTTAGATATTCAATTTTTTTAAAATTTGGCAACACATTCTTGGTCGATGTCAGAACTCAAAGTGTTCCTTAGTTCAAATGACCAACATTGCGTATCTTTCCAACCGTTGGTTGTAGCATTAAAGTGTCTATTCCAATAGCTCTAAAGGGCTAGGTAAACACTAGTAGAAACCTCATTCACCACACATAGTCATTCAAACACCACTGATAACTCCAAGCCGAAGTGTCCCTCAAGGTCTCTTTTGCATGAAATTGAAAATCTTTACGAGGTCATATCTCGGAGCTCGTGTGAGGTAGCATCAAGCCATTAGGTGCTATGGGACTATGTTGTTGGGTCCTACAATAGCATATCTTAGTTTTCAGAGATTAAATTTCAATTAAATTTGGCAACATTTTCTCAGTCAATGTCAAAAATCAAAGTGTTCCTCAGTTCAAATGGCCAACGTTGTATATCTTTCCAACTGTTAGTCATAGCATCGAACCGTTTGTTCCAATAGCTCTGAATGGGTAGGTAAGCACTAGGTGCAACCTTGTTCACCACACAAAGTCATTCGAATGCCACCGATGACTCTGGGCCAAAGTGTCCCTCAAGGTCCCTTTAGCATGAAATCAATGATCTTTATGGTGTCATATCTCAGAGCTTGTGCAAGGTAGCATCGACCTGTTAGGTGCTATGGGACTGTGTTGTTGAGGCCTACAATAGCCTGCCTCAATTTTTAGAGATTCAATTTTGTTTAAATTTGGCAACACATTCTCAGTAAATGTCAAAACTCAAAGTGTTCCTCAGTTCAAATGGCCAATGTTACGTATCATTCCAATTGTCAGTCATAGCATTGAACTGTCTATTCCAACAGCTCTGAATGATCGAGTAAACACTAGTGGCAACCTCATTTGCCACACACAGTCGTTCGAACGCCACTGACAACTTTGGGCTGAAGTGTCCCTCAAGGTCCCTTCAGCATGAAATTGATGATCTTTACGGGGTCATATCTCAAAGCTCATCCAAGGTAGCATCAATCTGTCAAGTGCTACGAGACCGTGTTACTAGGGCCTACAATAACCTATCTCAATTTTTAGAGATTCTGAATAGAGGTAAAATTGAATCACCTCTATTTATGATGTGTAATATGTGTGAAATGCATAGGGGAAATATTAGATTCACTCCTAAATCCAAATTCCCAAAGGAGAGATCCAATTTGATCAACCCAAAGGTTAATGCACAATCAAATCAATCTATGCAGAATATGAAAGAGAGAGAAAAACCCAATATTTCCTTTATGGTAGAATTGAAGTGTTTAGAATTTGAAGTAATTAAAATGAAAATACTAACCTCAAATTAGGGAAAATCTGGAAAATGCCAAATTCTAATGTCTATGTGTACTTTTCGGCAAATCTACAACCTGTTTTGGACTGGAAATGCCGAGATGGAGAAAACCCAAAACTCTTTTTCCAAGATGAGCTCAGGTCAACTTTGACCCTCATAAAAGGTCAAAGGCTAGATTTTTTATTTGAAGGTCGATTCTGATTTTGTTCACAGATCTCAAAAGTTCACTGAAAAGGGTATCTAAATCTGCTCTTAGATCTAAAATCCTGCACCTGTACCTACAAAAAAAGAGGATTTTTGTTGTTTGTTTGAGGGGTTTGCCTTGGTCAAACCCCAGTTTGGAATTAACCTTAATCTTGAAATTGAAATAAGAATGCTAGCAAGTAGTAGAAATGGATCTAACAATGAAGCTATGCAATTCAATAGATATGTAATTGTATTTTGAATGTAAACAAGTACATTGATATAAAAACTTGAACACAACATCAAAAAATATAAATCAAACCTCCATGATTGAATTCTTAGAATCCACCTTGATAAAAGAATGAATGGATCTTAAAGATGAACAAAAGGATCTTGAAGGAAGATCACACCATCATTATGGCTAGATCTAGGGTTTGAATGATGAATCTTGAATGTTTGAACCAAATCCCTTCAATGGCGTGAATTCTTGAATCCTTGATCTTCAATGGAGAACTTGGATGAAGAAGAGAACTTGAATGCTTGAATGAATGCTTTCTTGATCACCTTGAGAGTTTGAGAGAAATTTCTTGAGGATGAGATCTATGAAAATGAGAGAGGAAGGCCTCCTTTTTTTAGTGAACTAGGGCACAATCCTCTAGAGGGGCCACCTTAGAGAATTAAATCCTAATTAGGTCCTAACCTTTAGAAAATATACCTAGATTAAATGCAATTAGTGGATTTACCATTTTGAAACACGAAATAGCCAACCTGAAGGCAGGAAAATAAATATCCCCGAAACTCGATACCCAAAAATTAGGGAATTTGGAGATTTTGAGAGAGGGGGGAAAATTTGAGGTTGGGACTGACCTAGTCAGGTACAACCTTGATCCTAACCTAGTCAGGATCAACCTCAAATTTGACCTTGGGCCTAGATCTAGTAAGAATCAGGACAGGAGGTCACAGGGATGCCTGGAGACCTAGAAATGATATCAGAATAGGATAGAATGTCAAGGATAGGCAAAAAATCCTATGATGACTATGATGAAGGCTAGGAGGACCTATTTCTAAGTCCTACCTAGAAAATAGAGCCATGGAGAGGGGAATTAAGGAGAATCCTTGGGATCCTAACCTTAATTTCACCTAGAATGAAGAAAAAAAGAAGTGGAAAGCAAGGAGAAAGCCAGATCAATGAAAAGATCAATCCAAGGCATCCAATATGACCCCAAAACACTTATTTAGAGGGTTAAACACTATTAACATGGAAGTGCTTCCATTTTAAGACAATACATTAAGCCCCCACTTTAGCAAGAGTATGGACTCAATGCAAACTCTTGGTAAAGGAGAAGAAAAAGGAGATTCAAGTGGATTCACAAAAAGATAAAATAACACTTAGCTCATGACACAAGCCCCTAGACTAAGGATTCTAACTCAACATACATGCATGAGGGTGTGAAAGAGAAAACCAAAAGAACATGGGTTAGTACTAAATAACCCAAATCAATTAGCATAAGAAACCTCACTAAGAAATATTTCTCATACTAATATCATATTTGGAAAGCTATCATAAAAGTATAAATGTTTACATAAGAAAGACAAGAACAACACTATAAACAACATAGCTTCATGATCTAGTCCTACTAGCATGAAAGCGAAAAGAGAGAGAGGGAAAATAGTGATTACCTCGCCTAGTAAGATGCCCACCTTACCATGAATCACCCTGGAGGGAGAGCCCAACAGGTTCACCCATAAAATGTGCTTGCAATTGTAATGTGTCTTCTGACAGCTTCTGGAATACTCATAGATCCACCTTCCTATATCACTATGAATATAAAATGGATGTCTCCTCAGGATTTAGCAACTTATGTGTGTTACCTTCGAAAGATTTAGCATATAGGTGCATGTCTTTTCAAGATTTAGCAACTTATGTGCGTTACCTTCCAAGATTTAGCGTATTTGAAATTGGAAATGCGTGTCCCTTCAAGATTTAGCAACTTATGTGCATTACCTTCAAAGGATTTAGCATATTGAAAATTTTGAAAAATGCATGTCTCCTCAGGATTTAGCAACTTATGTGTGTTACCTTTGGAAGATTTAGCATATAAATGCGTGTCTTTTTAGGATTTAGCAACTTATGTGCATTAACTTCAAAGATTTAGCATGTAAAAATAAAAACTATAGTACAAGGGAGGCCCTATATATGCCCCACTCCTTAATATTTTTACATGTTAAGGAAAGTAAAGAACAAGGATAAAGCCTTCCTTAGCATCAAGACAATATCCACAAACAACACCCAATCCAAGCTAAGAAGGTCACAGCTCCTATGAGGTCATGGAAGGGATGAATGTAAAGAGATATCATGCAAGAAGTGAAAAGAAAGTAACCCTTATGAGGGATAGCACACTGTTCAGTTTCCAGGGTGAGAGATATATCCACCATGGAAACCCAATGTCAAACAATAAAATAGGTTATGATTAAGGACAAAGATCTTTAATGCAAACCAAATTTTTTTATGTATGATTGAATATCACATAATAGATAAATACTACTTACCCAAGGAAAGAGGTGAACTTCAGAAAGATAGAAGGGGATAGCATCCTTGCCCCCCAAGTGTAGGAACAAAGATGGAAGAGGATACCTACTTCACAAGGCAAGGAGATATCCTATTTACAAAAATGTACACCATATCCTGAGCAAGGGATACTGACCCCTACATCCAAGAATATAGATAATCATGAAAAGGATATGTCACTCATGGAAAAGGATCCTCAAAGAAAGAGATCTTATCAACAAGACCGCCTACCAAAGAGGAGTGCTTTAGATAAAATATCATCTTTCAATAGTGGGAACAAAGATTCAATCCTCAAGCCCCCTGCAAACAAGAGGAAGAGGAGTCTTTGAAATGAGGGAAACAATTCTAACACCAAAGCAAGGGTGAGAGTTTATAAAAAACATAATTTGCAAAATAGAGAAGAAGTGATGACTTAGGACAATAACTTCTCATGTAAAAAGGTTATCCATAGTCAAAACATCTGTCAATATGTTGAAATAATATTGCAATATAAACAAATACCACTAAGCTAAAGGAAAGTAGCTCCCTAGACAAAGAGAAAGAAAGAGGTACCTTGCCCCCTAGAGATAGAGACAAGGGATACCTTCACAAAACAAATGTCTTAGAAAAGATATCTTGAAAGATTCTATGGATGATTAAAAACATAATGAAAAACCATAGAAAAGTAGGAGAGAAAGAATACCAATTAAGCCCCCATAAAAGACCTAATAGATTCTAGGAGACTAGATAAAGATACACCTCTTGCCCCCATGTCATGAGACAAGAGGGAAAGAACATCTACATTATATCTAAAGGAGGGGAATCCCCTATATCAAAATTATGAAGGAAATGTAAAACTACATGAGTGACATATAATTCCTAAAGTAGCTCTTTCTCTAACATATAACTTGAAATGTTTACAATCAGTAAGTAAATGTTTGTTACTATAATGAAAAGGACATTTGTATTTGTGTAAAGCATCGATTGGAATAGGTCTAAAGATTTCTTTCTTGGAATTCATTAGCTCAACATATACCTTCTTAGCCACTTCTTGATGAGTATTAGGGTTATCTAAGATAGGTGTGGGGAGGGGCAGATGATGTTTAGCATCACCTACCTTAACTTGAGATTTTGAACACCCAACACCATACATATTCGGTTTAGGGGGTATATGAATTGGAAATATAATACCATGCTCATTAACTCCAAGCCCTAAACCTTTATAACCTTGTTTAGTCACCATATTATATCTAGTAGTATACATATTATGTAAAGATTCTATAGCAGGTGATTTCTTATCATGTTCATGAGTAAAGGTTGTATAAGGTGGGATAATAGGTTTTGAAGAAGTTTCTTTACCCTTTCCTTTAATATCATCATGAATCAGAGGAGAAGGTAAATCAAAGAAATCTTGCAGATCTACATCCTGAACTATAGCTTGAATCCCATCATAAGTACAGGAAGAGAGAGGAGGAATAGATGGAGAATTAGGTATCGGATTTGGATTAGGAAGATTAGGATTATGATTGATAGGATTAAGATTAGGATTGATAGGATTAGGATTAGGGAGATTAGGATTAGGAAGATTAGGAGATGGTGTATCATCTACCAAATTCTTCACATAATCCAAAAGATTAATAAGGCTACCACATAAATCTCTAATGAAGGTTTTAAATGTAGGCAGACTAGTGTCGGGCAACTTCACAAAAGTATAAGCAAGAGCAAAGTGAAGGGTCATCAACATAGTGAATTGAATGATACTCTCATAAACATCATAGGTATTATAAAGAGATGCTAAAAGAAGAGTAATGAAGAACATAACTACACACCAAATCATCTTAATAATCCCCATAGAAAATGAAATGCAAGAAATATCTTTGGATTTTATTGAATATATAGATTTTTTTTTGTATTTTTGAACTAAACCTAATCTAAAAGGCAATCTAACACCAAAAAGAAAGAGAGTAAGCTTGTTGGGTTCACCAAAATGAATAGTGGTAAAATGGCTTCACCACTATTGAAATGTGTAAAATATGTGAAATGTGTAGGGGAAATATTAGATTCACTCCTAAATCCAAATTCCCAAAGGAGAGATCTGATTTGATCAACCAAAAGGTTAATGCACAATCGAATCAATCTATGGAGAATATGAAAGAGAGAAAAATCCAACATTTCCTTTATGGTAGAATTGAAGTGTTTAGAATTTGAAGTAATTGAAATGCAAATACTAACCTCAAATTAGAGAAAATCTAGAAAATGCCAAATTCTGATGTTTGTGTGTGCTTTCTAGCAAATCTACAACCTATTTCAAACTGGAAATGCTGAGACAAAGAAAATGTAGAAATCTTTTCCAAGATGAGCTCAGGTTGACTTTGACCTTCATAAAAGGTCAAAGGCAAGATTCTTTATTTGAAGGTTGATTCTGATTTTGTTTGCAGATCTTGGAAGTTCACCGAAAAGGGTATCCAAATCCACTCACAGATCCGAAATCCCACACCTATACATGCAATAAAAAGAGGATTTTTGTTGTTTGTTTGAGGGGTTTTCCTTGGTCAAACCCTAGTTTGGAATTAACCTTAATATTGAAATTGAAATAAGAATGCTAGGAAGTAGTAGAAATGGATCTAACAATGAAGCTATGCAATTCAATAGATATGTAATTGTATTTTGAATGTAAACAAGTATATTGATATGAAAGCTTGAACATACCATCAAAAAATGTAAATCAAACCTCCATGATTGAATTCTTAGAATCCACCTTGATAAAAGAATGAATGGATCTTGAAGATGAACAAAAGGATCTTAAAGGAAGATCACACCATCATTATGGCTAGATCTAGGGTTTGAATGATGAATCTTGAATGTTTGAACCAAATCCCTTCAATGGCTTGAATTCTTGAATCTTTGATCTTCAATGGAGAACTTGGATGAAGAAGAGAACTTGAATGCTTGAATGAATACTTTCTTGATCACCTTGAGTGTTTGAGAGAAATTGCTTGAGGATGAGATATATGAAAATGAGAGAGGAAGACCTCCTTTTATAGTGAACTAGGGCACAATCCTCTAGAGGGGCCACCTTGGACAATTAAATCCCAATTAGGTCATAACCTTTAGAAAATATACCTAGATTAAATGCAATTAAAAGATTTACCATTTCAAAACTCGAAATAGCCACCCTAGAGGTAGGAAAATAAATATCTCTGAAACCTGATACCCAAAAATTAGGGAATTTGGAAATTTTGAGAAAGGGGGAAAATTTGAGGTTGGGACTGACCTAGTCAGGTATGACCTCAATCCTGACCTAGTCAGGTTTGAGCTCAATCCTGACCTAGTCAGGTTTGAGCTCAATCCTGACCTAGTCAGGATCAACCTTGAATTTGACCTTGGGCCCAGATTTAGTCAGAATCAGGACAGGAGGTCCTGGGGATGCTTGGAGACCTAGAAAAGATATCAGAACAAGACAGAATGCCAGGGATAGGCACAAAATCCTATGATGACTGTGATGAAAGCTATGAGTGTATGCACCCTAAAATGGTCACCTAGACTTTGGGCCCCCATTCAGTAATTTATCAAATCCCTGAATCAAGATTTTTAAAAATCAACATTTTATCAATTATATGAATTTTCTTAATCAAATCCTATTTTATCATTTATTCGATTATTCCTTGGGCTAACCATTTTATCCTAAGTTTTTATTTAATTAAAAGGAATATTTCCTTCCCTTTTATTAAATTAAAAAAGCCCCACTTTTCCTCTTATCCTAAGTTGCACAAATAAAGCATTATTCTTATTTTATAAAAAAAGAAAAAACAATTTTTGTCTCATATGGACACAAAAGTCAACTCTTATTTTCTCATTGGAGGATATTTGTGCACATGGATTTCTCATCTTTCAAGCTCAACCCTTGATTAAATCTTTTGCCTCTTAATCTCCATGGTCCATTCTTTCTCATTTCCTATAAAAGAAGAGCTCTCTTCCTCATTTTCATATGCATTTTTGAATACTAATGTTATGCTACAAGTTTTCTAGGTCATTCCCTTTTTATGCTAACTTTATGCTGCAAGAATTCTTGAAGACTTTGAAGCTTTTTGGAGATCATTGTTGCATCACATCTTGGCTTTCTTCATTGGTTCATAGTTTAGTTTTCATTCTTGCATAGTGTAATACACCAAAAATGTGCTATAAGTTCATTAACCTCTTATATCATCAAATCGAACGAAATCGACATCAAAGTCCTAATCTAAGGCACATCTAAACATCATCGAATCATAATTGATTATCTTAAATTCTGCATCGGGGAATATTCTTAGTAATATTCCTAATCATCATAATTAAATATAATTTTATAATTATTTGGCAATAAATCACATTTATCCTAAAGTTTGATTAATTGAATATTTTCATATTTAATTAATTAGATTTAATATTTGCCACTTAATTGTGTAATTAAATTTAATTCTATCTATTATTAATTGTATTATTTAATTTTGACAATAAATCTAATATCATATGAATAATTGATTAAATTTTTATTTAATTAATTAAAGCAAGTTGTCATTATTTAATAATATAATTTTTAATAAAAGTTTGATAAAATAGTTAATTAACCGATAAATTAATTATTTTATTTCAAAAATCAGTTAAGTTGAGAATAAATCACTTTATTTATTTATTAATTCATAAATAAAACATGCACAATCATAAAAGCAGACAACTATCAATTATCAATTAAAGCTAAACTCTATTTTGAGTTAAAACTTAGCTTTTGCATGTTTTTGTGAGTTAATTATCTTTTATTTAAAAATAACTCAAAAACCAACCTGAGTTATTTGAGTGATTTATGGCTTTTTTTTTCATGCACCTCCAAAGCCTTGGATTTCTATAAAAATAAGGCTTCAGCTCATCTCGCAAATTGCAAACTTACTCTACAGGAATCATAGCATATCAGATTTGGAGAATTTGCACAATTGGAGCTTGAAAGAATCAACTTGCGAATTCAAAGCTTTGTGAGATCAATTTCAATTGCATAGTTTTTATATCTTAGCATAGAATTTCATAGTTTTCATATCATTGTTAGAATCTTCATTGTTAGATCATTTAGCATTCATTTCATATCAGTTTTCAATAGCATTCATAGATTCATATCAGTTTTTATCATTCTTATTGCATAGAAAATATCAAAAATATAGATTAATTGCATTCAATTTCATATCCATCTTTTGCATTCAAATCTTTCATTTAGGTGTCATCTAGGTCACTGATCTCGATTACAATCTGAGAACATTAATCTCGCACCTATTAGAAGGCAGTAAATCGCTTGGTTAGATTAGATTTCAATTTTGCATGATTTTGATTATCACTAACCTCTAATATTTTACTGAGTGTTGTTTCTATAGATCAGGTACAATTTTCACACACACATTTCTGGCACCCACCGTGGGGCCACCCACCTTTGCATGCTAGTTTTGATTTTTTTTGGGAGCTAAAACCCCAAAGTTTCAAAGATTTAATTTTATCTCCCAAACGGCTTCAATTTTTGGTCTAAATTTTTTTTTGCAGGTTGGAGACATATCAGGGAAGCTTCAAAACAAAATTCAGAATTTTCTGAATAATTTTAAATTTTTAATAATTTTTTTTCAATTTTTCATAAAAAATTAATATCTAACACAAATCGGCATATTTTTCTGAAATTTTTACATTTTCGGAAAGATCTTCAAATTCTATAGGGGGTATATTATTTTTTTTTAAAATTTGGATGCAATTTAATAGCTCAAATAGTCAATTTGTAAAAACTGGTCTATTTTGATAAAATAGGTCTCTAGGGCACAAATAAAGAGATTTTTCTAAAAATTTTGCATTTTTGGAAAGCTCTCTATTTTTTAGTAGGGGTCTCTATTCTGAATTTCTATTTTTGTGGTCAAAATCATATCAAAAAAATTAGATCTTGTTGACTAGGTCAAATGCAGTGCAAAAAAAATTAAAATTTTGTGATGGGTATGCACTTATTTTTCATATGATTCAATGCATGATATGAGTTGTTATTTGGACTAATTTCTAGTTATTATTTCTCCTAACAATTGATTTTTAGATCTAACCCTAGGGTTTTCATAAGTTGAATATACCTTGCATATCTTGTTTGCTTGTTTGCTTGTTGGAGAGTTTGTCACTTGCTTGCATGGAAAAGCTCAACAAGAATTACTAAAAATTAGGTAAAATATACTAAGCGTGTTGCAAGGATCCTAGGTATTCTCCTTTATCTAATAATATTTTGATTTGGGACTTAAAATAAATCTCTCACGTGTCAAGCTTGTGTGCATCTTTTCATGCTTTTGATCTATTTCTACACACTTGCATAATTGATACTAGGTTGTGAACCCTTAAGGATTCATTAAGTAGTCTTAGAATACTTGTGATTGATCTTGATTTCTATCTTGGGTTATTGGACTCGCTAATCTGTCGGCCCCTCATTTCCGCCCCGTGGTTGCAATCTCAGCGCCATAAAGGGGAGGGGTCAACAGGACAGAAGCGTTAAGTGTTCCACTTGGCAACCCTTTTGTGCTTTTAAGAACTCACTTATTTTCTAAGTTGGGGACTCATTTTCAGCTTGTGTGAGGTGTTAAGTGTTCCACCTTATGGACTCATCTCATATTCACTTTAAGCGTTAAGTGTTCATCTTTCTACTTTTTGGATACTTTTGGTAGATTTGCTTTCGGGAATATATCTGTGCTCACATAGTAATTAGGCCCTATGAACACTATTCATGATTCTTGAGAGATTAGATTCCTAGTGGAATCCTTCCTTGATGATGGAATCCTTGTAGGTAGGGAGGATACTTAGTGCATTTCACATTCAACTTGGTTAGTGAGTCTTCTCTTATTGATCGACACATTCTCTCTCCGGAGAGGTTGATAGATCACGTGGGGTTGATATCAAGAGCTTTGGTGAATCAAAATTGGTTAGTGCATCTTCTCTTATTGATTGATACATTCTCTCCCCAGAGAGGTTGATAGATCACGTGGAGTTGATATCACAGACCTTGGTGGAACAAAACTTTGTCTTAGCGTGTCGGATTAATCTGCTTGCTTTGTTTGGGTTAAAAGTGAAGAGGTGTCAAAACCTTGAATCTGGAGCCAAGTTCCCTTTTGGTATAAATCTATGAGTCACCTTTAGAGAGGGTTAACCGTAGCGGACAATCCCTTCATAGGGCAAACTGCGTTGACGGAACCTCAAGCGGTAATAGCCATTTTCCCCATGGTAGTGATAGCCGCTATATAAATGTCCTTGTGGAAGAAATCTCCACGGGTATGGTTCATTGTTGGGTTGTCAGATCTCCCTAGCAGCTCTTGAAGATTAAGTTCTCGGACTGTGTCAAAACCCTGGTGTGCTGGGATTGGAGTTCACCCCTTTGAATCATAAAAGTTGCAGAGTCAAACCATTACTAAAAACCCTAGAGAGGCCAAATTTTCATTTTATAGGGTATATGTGTGTTATTACAAAACTTTTCAAAACATACACAATTAGTACTCTCAGGGATTAGCACAATTTGGTCACTTGATTGTTCATGCGCAAGGTTGCTTTTGCCCTTGTTCATTGTTTTCAGACGTGCTTGGAATCACTTGCTTGCTATTCTGCGTGCTTGTTTATCTACTTGGCTATTAAAAATGATCAAATCTGGTATAACCTTCAAAATCTGGACAGTACAATTTGCAAACAATCCAAAACTGAAGACCTTAAATTTTGCAAAAATTGACATAAAATCTTTTCTAGAGTCAAAAGTCATTTCAGGAAGTCAAAAGTCATATGAGTTTTATCAAGTGTCATTTCAGTATTGCCCATCTGTCATATGATTGAGAACTTAGTGTCGTACGAGTTTTCATGCCAGCAAAATCCAAGGAAGTTAAAATCCTGTTAGTAACTATCGTATGATATTTACAACTATCGTTTCATTGCTACCCAATTGTCGTACGAGTTTAGCAACTGTCATTTCATAGACTACCCAGTGTCGTACGATTCTATCGAGTGTCATTTGGAAAAATTTGAGAGAGTTGTTAGAAATTGTCAAATTGCAAGATATCCAATATTTCTAGCCTAGTTCTAGAATCTGTCAAAAATATCATTGTGTCAAGAACAAATCAGTAGCTATTGAAAATCAGTACACATGTCTCAAAGAATCAGTACACATGAGAAAGAAATTCTGATCACCGCTATGATGAAGCAGCTGCAAGCTATGCAAGTTGAACTTAACAATCTTAAGAAAGAAAAGGAACCTCTATACTCTTTTCCATTTGATAAAGACTTGTACATGTCACCATGCCCCCGGAAAAAATTTGAGCAATATGATACCTCTTCCAAGGAGAGTGACACATCTAGCTTTGGAGACTATGATGACTATGATGACAGACAATGTAATGATACCTATGGCACCTTTGTTCCTAAGAGTCCTCCTCATCATTCATTCCTGCTTACTACAAATGGGCCATCACATTGGATAGATCGTGATGGTGATCCATATGATTCTGATTTTGAAAGAGACTTTGATGGCTTTTGTGGACAATACCTTGATGATGATCCATCTACTACTGCTGAGGACTATAAAATACATCGTGCTAGCTTGAAATGTCAATACTATAAGGATCTCTCCTCTAACAACTCTCAGGCTGAAAATAAAGATTATCTTCTCAAGCAAGATCATGTTAATGTTGGACCTTTGTCTTGTGATGGTTCCCTTCCATCCCCTACTTCCTCCAATACCCGTACATTTCTTAAAGCTTCTGATTCTTTCAAATCTTTCATAGAACCTTCATCCAACACAAGCTTTGATACTTTTCATGCGGTTCCCTATAGTTATCCTCCAGGGCTACCTCTTAAAGAAACTCAAGCTAACCTTCACTTGGCTAAAAATACTTTCAATAATGATAAACCTAAAGAGTCTAAGCCTTCATATGCTATAATCCCTACTTCAGCTAGTCCTCCACCATCTCTTCCAAAGTCATCCATACAATCCCAACATGCTTCCTTGTCCTTAGAAGTGGCTCCATGTCAAGAGGACTCTAAAAATGATAAAGAAAAGAACATAAAGAAAGATCAAGATCAAGAACCCTCCATGTCATCCACTCCTTTTCCCGATGTCTCTTATCTGCTTCATGATTCTTTTGATCCTGTACACCCTTTTTCATGCATTCCATCATGTCTTAAGTCTTCTCCTAAGCAAGATCAAGCTACTACTTACACTGTTGAGCTTATTGGCAATCAAAATAACCTTACTACGCTTGCATTTTCCAAATATGATACTTCTATTAAGGTTGTTAAAAATAGTGTTGTTACTTCCAATGTTAAGCCTATTGAAAATCAAAAGAAAAATTATGCACTTGTGCTATCCAAAGATCCTTGTCAAGATCAAAGTCTTCCATCTTCTTGTTCTACCACTCCATGTTCACTTCCACTTTCTATTCTTCCTAAGTCTTTGCAAGCTTTGAACAATCCTATCAAAGAAGGTGCTCATATTCAAGATGTCCACGATTCTATTGAAAATTCTAATGCTCACTCTAAAGATGCTGATATCCTTGGTTGTCATATAGATGCTGATGAACTTATTGATTATCCTTTTGCGTCTTCCACTTCCATCCTTGGACCTCTTCCACCACTACTAAGGGCTTCATGCCTTCCTTCCATCTTGGGTCCTTATGTCCCTTCACTTTGCCCTCCTAACTCTCCTAATTTTCCATCCATCTTGGGTCCTTACATACCTCCATCTCCCATCTTTCCTCAAGATCAACATAGATGCATACCCTTGAATCCTTTTCATCCACCCACCCATCTAAACCAGTCATATCCTCCCTCTTCCAAAAATCCCAAGTCTTTTGGAAGTAACTTGAATGTTCAATACAAGAAAAAGAAGCAATACAAGAATCCATCAAAAAAAGAAGATCACCATGTCTCCTCTAATCGACATGGAGGCATAAAGTCAAAAGAGATATCTAAGAAAAAAACCACAAGACAAGTATGGGTTCCAAAATCCATCATTGAAGATATTCTCTCTAGATCATCAAAAGGAAATAAAAAGCCTATGGCTATATGGATTCCAAAGTCTCTCTTGAAAGAGTCTGGTGTTGAGAAAAAAGTGAAATTGACATTCAAGCTTCCAAAGGCTTCCACTTCATCTCCCTCCAAAAATATTCTTTCATTTCATGTGCCTAAACCACAACCTCTGCTATCCATTCACCATATTCCTTCACGTATTCCTTCATTCATGATTCCTCCATTCTCTCACCACCCTTCAAGGTATGTGTTGATGTTGAACTTTCCTTCCTTTCCATCTACCCTTTCACAATCCTTCCATGCATTATCCTTCTACCTCCTATCCTTTTTCCTCACTTGTCTATTCCTCCTATCTTCCAACTTCACTCGCTTTACATAAAACCTTATCCTCTATTTTTCTCTTTCATCTCCCTTTCCCTATCAGAATCTTTGAGCATGTCATTTTGAATCCTTGGCATATCATGGTTTATCCTTTCAAGGAGCATTATCTAAAAAGCTTTCCTTCTTCCAAAAAAGAAATGAAAAATAAAATAAATTGAAAATGTGTCTTGGTGAAAACCTGGAAACAGGCACCTTGGTAGCAAAAGTAAAGAGAAATAAATTCATCCTATGGTGAAAACCACTCCCTTGTGGCACCTTGGATAAGTACCATGATGAAAAACTGGAAATCAGGCATCATGCGTAGTTCTTCTACATATTTCATCCATTTCATCTTCTCTCTTTGATCTTGACAATGTTGATGTATACACAAATATTTAACTATTTTGTGAGCTATCTTACGATGATCTTGCTTTCATTCCTTCCATGTTTAGCCTTCATATCCATCTTCCTCCATTCATTTTTCACCTATCACTATCATTTTCCCCTTTGGTCTTGATCTAATAAAAAAGAAAGAAAGAGTAAAACACAGTGCTATGAAGCCTCTTGACATGTCTACTCCTTTGGATTGCATTCTTTCCTGCTCTTGCACTACGCTTTTGTGACTTATCCTATACTAGCCTTTCCCTACTTATCCAAATATGCTTTACATGACAATTTTTCCCTAGCTTGAGTATTCTTGAGGAGTTTTCCCTTGAGTATTTCTTCCCTTCATTCTCCTTCATTCTCTTGTCTTCCATCTCTTCCACTAGCTTGCTAATCCCTCTTGTTCTCCACCTTGCTAGACATTGGGACTGCACGATATGATCTTGCTTGGGAGTTTGCAAATGGAAAAAGATGCTATCAAGTATACCAAGTATCAGAATAATTATCAGAACAAGAATCAGAACTAGTATCAGAATAATTATCAAAACAAGTATCACAACCAGTATCAAAACAAGCATCAGAACCAGTATCAAAACAAGCATCAGAACCAGTATCAGAACAATTATCAGAATCAGTATCAGAATCAATATTAGAACCAGTATCAGAACAATTATTAGAATCAGTATCAGAACAATTATCAGAACAAATATCAAAACCAGTATCAGAATAAGTATCAGAACAAATATCAGAACCAGTATCAGAACAAGTATTAGAACAAATATCAGAACCAGTATCAGAATAATTATCATAATTAGTATCAGAATAATTATCAGAATCATTATCAGAATCATTATCAGAATCAGAATTAGAACTAGTATCAGAACAATTATCATAATCAGTATCAGAATCAGTATCAGAACAATAATCAGAACACCTACTAGGGCTACACTTTTCTCTTTAGTTTATGGGTCTGAAGCGGTACTGCCTATTGAGGTTGAAATCCCATCACTCAGAATCAGAATGCATGGACTTGTCACCGACGATGACTATAGAGTGTCTAGGTTACAAGAACTTGAATTACTAGATGAGTGCAGGCAAGCAGCATATGATCATCTCAGAGTATATCAGAAGAGAATGTCTAGAGGCTACAACAAGAAAGTCAGACATAGAGAATTTCAGGTTGGTGATCTAGTCTTGAGAGAAAATCCTAAAAATCAATCCCATCGAGAATGCAAGGGGAAGTTCAAACCCAATTGGCTGGGTCCCTTTGTTATCACTGCTACTTTTGGCTCTGGTACCTATCAACTCTCAATGACTGAAGGAGAACCACTTCAAGAACCAATCAACATTCTCCATTTGAAGAAATTCTACGCCTAAGGCATTCAGTGCTTGGTTAAATATCCTAAAAAAATCCTAAAAAATTAGAAAAAGTCCTAAAAAAATGAACATCTTGGTGAAAACCTAGCAATAGGCACCTTGATGATTCACAAAAAAATAAAAAATTGAAAAAATTGAAAAAAGAAAAATACAAAAAAAGAGAAAAAGTGCCTTGGTGAAAACTTGAAAATAGGCACCTTGGTAGCAAAAATAGAATCTCTGCCAAGATAGTGAAAACCTGGCAAACGGGTGCCACTTGTTCCAAATGCTCCATCTATCAGTGCAATCTTGGTCTTTCCTAGCTTTCAGTCTTGCTTTAGTTTGTACATATCTCCCGGTTTGTTTCAACATTTCCAGTTTTCAATAAGTCAGTTTGTACACCAATCAGCTTGCGCGTCTGTATCCTATCAATGTTCAAATTTGGAGGCAATCAATGTCATATCCTATGGCCTCCAATGTATCTTAGACATATCCTATCCAGTCAAAGTCCTTTGAAGCTTCATGTGAGTCAGTCAGTCAGTCTTGTCTCCAGAAAGGATTTTGCATCTACAACAACACAATCAAACATCAAAACAAACTAAAAACAATCTGTGCTTCATACTTTTATCTCCTTGTATACTTGTTGATCCGCATTGAGATTTTTGCATATTGTGTCCCTTCAAGCTCTTCGATGATGTCCTTTACAAGATTTAGAGGGTGATGACTGGGGGCATAATCTTTTCTTTGTCTTCTGCTTGTATGTGAAAATCTAACAAGTTTGGAAATTCTGGATTGAAATGGTGTCCGACTGTAAGAGCCTCTATCTCGAATTGGATGGCCATGCGTACCTCGACCATTGATACCTGAAAAATTCAAGAAAGTTTGATCTAACTATTGTCTTTTTGAGTAAATTCTTTCTCCTACTGTGAAACGCGATTTTGCCTAAGGATGTGAACGATAAAGGGTCACTACGGGTAATTCACATTGGATTTAGAATGATCTCTTGACTGTTTGATGTGTTTGCAATGCAAGGCATACTCAGGTCATCACAATGTTTATGTTTTGATGCTTGTACAAATTGCTATATCAAAATGGACATGATATGCAGGTCATCCTAGCGTTTGTGCCTTGGTGCTTATCTCTAATCCTACATTCCGAAAACAAATCAATATTCATATGTCCATGGTTGTATAACCAGTGGGTGTTGTATTGATTCTTGCACATACAAATCGATATTCATATGTCTATGGTTTCATGGCTAGTGGGCATTGTATTGATTTATCTGGTTACCTAAAAGTTCAATGATGATAACAAATCGACACATGATTAGTGACTAGGTCCTAGGTCTTAGGTTGCATTTCATATTGCATGCTTCTTTGCATTTTTCATCTTTGCATGATCTCACAATGATTAAACGAACTTCAATGCTTAAATGATTCTTCATATCAAATCTTCAAATCTAACAAGAGCTGAATCTTACACAAAGGTCCATCCAATGAAACAGCAAGTAGAATCCTTTTTCGGGATCAAAATTCAAATCTGAGATCATTCATATCATTAACTACTTGCATAATCAACCTTCAATCATCACAGAAATCCATTTTTCAACTTAACTGAATATCTTACATCAAACTATCAAAATTTCAACTTGGTCAACTATGGTCAACTCATGATCAAACCTAGTCAAATTCGGTCTCCAAGACCTCCAAATGATGCAGAATGCATTCTCGGACGTATATAACCACTTCTCAAATCAATTAACATGCTTCTAAACTATCAACGCTGACTTTTCTTATCAGATTTCAATTTTCATCCCGAAGGGGGCATGGTATTGCACATCATTCAAAGTCTGTAAATCAAAATTCTATCGATCAAGTCTATCAATATCTTTCATCAGTGATCAAGACAAACAATCACATCTAGTTACTGATTCATCAAAAGTCCTCATCGCTCAGGGCAAATCTATCATCACTTGGGGCATATCAGATTCATCAAGATCCATATCAATCTAGTATTCTCTTAATCTTGTAAACTGTATCAATTTTTGCAACCATCAGATCATAGTGTTCTTTCCTTGGTTCTTCGGCAACTGAAGGGTTTGGATGTGATACCTGCTAGTTCTGCTAAGACAATCAAGTCTAGAACGGGTCACTCACTTCTTTGCAATCCTAAGGTTTGGAATCAAGCATTTTGACACTTTTTCGCAATCATAAGTTCATTTGCTGTTATAATAAACATTATCTTTGGTCACTTAGGACCTATTATCTCCATATCAATTCAATATCAATCAGCTTCTATCTCATATCAATTATCAATTTTAAACATCAGTTTCATATCTCTATCAAACACAGACTATCTTTGAACCACTGCGCTTCGCACAGTAATTCAAAGAGAGGCAAAATGTAATACCCCAAAAATGGGCTATAAGTTCATTAACCTCTTATATCATCAAATCGAATGAAATCGACATCAAAGTCCTAGTCTAAGGCACATCTAAACATCATCGAATCATAATTGATTATCTTAAATTCTGCATCGGGGAATATTCTTAGTAATATTCCTAATCATCATAATTAAATTTAATTTTATAATTATTTGGCAATAAATCACATTTATCCTAAAGTTTGATTAATTGAATATTTTCATATTTAATTAATTAGATTTAATATTTGCCACTTAATTGTGTAATTAAATTTAATTCTATCTATTATTAATTGTATTATTTAATTTTGACAATAAATCTAATATCATATGAATAATTGATTAAATCTTTATTTAATTAATTAAAGCAAGTTGTCATTATTTAATAATATAATTTTTAATAAAAGTTTGATAAAATAGTTAATTAACCGATAAATTAATTATTTTATTTCAAAAATCAGTTAAGTTGAGAATAAATCACTTTATTTATTTATTAATTCATAAATAAAACATGCACAATCATAAAAGCAGACAACTATCAATTATCAATTAAAGCTAAACTCTATTTTGAGTTAAAACTTAGCTTTTGCATGTTTTTGTGAGTTAATTATCCTTTATTTAAAAATAACTCAAAAATCAACCTGAGTTATTTGAGTGATTTATGGCTTTTTTTTTCATGCACCTCCAAAGCCTTGGATTTCTATGAAAACAAGGCTTCAGCTCATCTCTCAATCATCTCACAAATTGCAAACTTACTCTACAGGAATCATAGCATATCAGATTTGGAGAATTTGCACAATTGGATCTTGAAAGAATCAACTTGCGAATTCAAAGCTTTGTGAGATCAATTTCAATTGCATAGTTTTTATATCTTAGCATAGAATTTCATAGTTTTCATATCATTGTTAGAATCTTCATTGTTAGATCATTTAGCATTCATTTCATATCAGTTTTCAATAGCATTCATAGATTCATATCAGTTTTTATCATTCTTATTGCATAGAAAATATCAAAAATATAGATTAATTGCATTCAATTTCATATCCATCTTTTGCATTCAAATCCTTCATTTAGGTGTCGTCTAGGTCACTGATCTCGATTACAATCTGAGAACATTAATCTCGCACCTACTAGAAGGCAGTAAATCACTTGGTTAGATTAGATTTCAATTTTGCACGATTTTGATTATCACTAACCTCTAATGTTTTACTGAGTGTTGTGTCTACAGATCAGGTACAATTTTCACACACACACATAGTAGCTTCATATTTCATGCTTTCATAGTTTAGATTTCCTTTCATGCTTTAGAATAACTCATCTAGTTTAATAGGAAGGATTGTAACACTTTCTATTTCCATTTCATATTTTAGATCGTACTTTCATTTTCATAGCATAGCTT
This sequence comes from Chamaecyparis obtusa, assembly GCA_027943335.1. Lineage (NCBI taxonomy): Eukaryota > Viridiplantae > Streptophyta > Pinopsida > Cupressales > Cupressaceae > Chamaecyparis > Chamaecyparis obtusa. The sequence goes on along the minus strand of BSBK01002646.1, from coordinate 2,072,174 downwards.
GCATATTTGCATCTTCATTCTTAGCTTACTTGCATTGCATTTCATTTGATTTTTGGAGATATTGGCATTCTTGCCCTTGTCTTCATTTGAATCTCTCATTGTGGGGTTGACTAGCAAGGTCATTAAGCCTATTAGCTCTAGCTGAGAGCAATTTTAAATCTTGCAACTCCATACATAAAGAGCTATGGATCAATTTTTGAGACCTCATTTTTTAGTGTTCTTGATTGTAAGGATTCATAGAAGTGCACTACTTTTGTGTGTACATTTTTTATGCCCACCGTGGGAACTAGTGCTTGCTGGACCATTTTCGATTGTAAGTGAATCGGTGTCTGTGGATGGGAAATGCTACTTGCTGGGCCATTTTCTCTCTCTAAGCTCTCAAAATTATCAAATCAATAAAAGTCAAATGATTTTGAAAAAGACTTTTTTACCCCCTTTTATAGCATTTTGACTTTTTGACCTAATTTTTAAAATATCTCAGAATTGTGCAAAAATTGCACCCCTAGCTAATTTTGATGTCCTGGATCCATTTTCAGACTAGAAATCAAAATCTGAGTTAACCTTGATAGTCAAAATTGTATTTCAATTTTTTTCACCCTCTTTTGCGTAGTTGGCTAACCATTTGAGGCCTGATCCTTCAATCTTCATTGGGGCATCTTCATTTCTTCATCCCCATCTCTTTCAACCTTCTAGTCTTTCATTCACCTTCATTCGCTTCATCTCTCTGAGGTTTGACTTCATCTTTCTCCATTAAATTGGGGCATGTGTTTCCTGCTTGATGGTTATTCTATCATCTTCGATTGTGATTTCTAGTGACTTGATCAAGTTTATCATTTTACTGTTTCTCCTCTACTTGATTTCAATTTTGATTTCAAGGGGGCAGTACCTATCAGCTTCAAATCTTTGATTCAGCTTTATCATTCAATTCAACTTGAGATTTTTATTTTGAGACTTGATTATCACTTAACAACAATGGTGTTGATCTTGTCTTTTGATTCTTATCTCTTATTTTGAGACTTGACTATCACTTAACAGCAATGGTGTTGGTCTTGTCTTTTAGCTGGTTTGTTTTTGTCCTAGTGTGTTCCCAGAATGATCACATGTCTGGATTATTTTGTGATCCCAAATCAATCTCACATTTCAATTCTTCTTTCACCACATGTGCTCCCATAATGATCACACATTAGTCAAAGAGGGGAAAATGTATGCACCCTAAAATGGTCGCCTAAACTTTGGGCCCCCATTCAACAATTTATCAAATCCCTAAATCAAGATTTTTAAAAATCAGAATTTTATCAATTATATCAATTTTCTTGATCAAATCCTATTTTATCATTTATTCAATTATTCCTTGGGCTAACCATTTTATCCTAAGTCTTTATTTAATTAAAAGGAATATTTCCTCCCATTTTATTAAATAAAAAAAGCCCCACTTTTCCTCTTATCCTAAGTTGCACAAATAAAGCATTATTCTTATTTTATAAAAAGGGAAAAAATATTTTTTGTCTCATATGGACACAAAAGTCAACTCTTATTTTCTCATTGGAGGATATTTGTACACATAGATTGCTCCTCTTTCAAGCTCCACCCTTGATTAAATCTTTTGCCTCTTAATCTCCATGGTCCATTCTTTCTCATTTCCTATAAAAAATGAGCTCTCTTCCTCATTTTCATATGCATTTTTGAATACTAATGTTATGCTGGAGGTTTTCTAGGTCATTCACTTTTTATGCTAACTTTATACTAAAGGAATTCTTGAAGACTTTGAAGCTTTTTGGAGATCATTGTTGCATCACATCTTGGCTTTCTTCATTGGTTCATAGTTTAGTTTCATTCTTGCATAGTAGCTTCATATTTCATGCTTTCATAGTTTAGATTTCCTTTCATGCTTTAGAATAACTCATCTAGTTTAATAGGAAGGATTGTAACACTTGCTATTTCCATTTCATAGTTTAGATCATACTTTCATTTTCATAGCATAGCTTGCATATTTGCATCTTCATTCTTAGCTTACTTGCATTGCATTTCATTTTATTTTTGGAAATATTGGCATTCTTGCCCTTGTCTTCATTTGAATCTCTCATTGTGTGGTTGACTAGCAAGGTCATTAAGCCTATTAGCTCTAGCTGAGAGCAATTTTAAATCATGTAACTCCATACATAAAGAGCTATGGATCAATTTTTGAAACCTCATTCTTGAGTGTTCTTGATTGTAAGGATTCATAGAAGTGCACTACTTTTGTGTGTACAAGGAGGACCTATTTCTAAGTCCTACCTAGAAAATAGAGCCATGAAGAGGGAAATTAAAGAGAATCCTTGGGATCCTAACCCTACTTTCACCTAGAATGAAGAAAAAAAGAAGTGGAAAGCGGGGAGAAAGCTAGATCAAAGAAAAGATCAATCCAAGGCATCCAATATGACCCCAAACCACTTACTCAGAGGGCTAAACACTCTTAACATGGAAGTGCTTCCATTTTAAGTTGATACAGATTCAATTTCATTTAAATTAGGCAACACATTCTCGGTCGATGTTAGAACTCAAAGTGTTCCTCAATTCAAACGACCAAAGTTGCGTATCTTTCCAAATGTTGGTCATAGCGTCAAACCGTCTGTTCCAATAGCTCTGAATGACTGGGTAAAAGATAGTGGCAACCTCATTAACCACACACAATCATTCAAATGCCACCGATGACTCCAGACCGAAGTGTCCCTCAAGATCCCTTCAGCATGAAATCAATCATCTTTATGGGGTCATATCTCAGAGCTCATGGGAGGTAGCATCAATCTGTTAGGTGATACATGACCATGTTACTGAGGCTTACAATAGCCTATCTTAGTTTTTAGAGATTCAAGTTCATTTAAATTTGGCAACACATTCTCGGTCGATGTCAAAACTCATGGTGTTCCTCAATTCAAATGGCCAATGTTGCGTATCTTTCCAAACATTGGTCATAGCATTGAATCATCTATTTCAATAGCTCTGAATGGTTGAGTAAACACTAGGGGAAACCTTGTTTTCCACACATAATCATTTGAACACTGCCGCTGACTCCGGGCTGAAGTGTCCCTTAAGGTCCCTTCAACATGAAATCAATGATCTTTACAAGGTCATATCTCAGAGCTCGTACGAGGTAGCATCAATATTCTAGGTGCTATGAGACCATGTTGCCAAGGCCTACAATATCCTATCTCAGTTTTTAGAGATTTAAGTTTATTTTAATTTGGTAACACATTCTCGGTCGATGTCAAAACTCAAAGTGTTCCTTAGTTCAAACAGCCAACATTGCATATCTTTTCAACTATCAGTCATAGTATCAAAATGCCTATTCCAATAGCTCCAAATGGTTGGGTAAACACTAGGGGCAATCTTGTTCACTACACATAGTCATTTGAACGCCACTGATGACTCTGGGAAAAAGTGTCCCTCAAGGTCCCTTCAACATGAAATTAGTGATCTTTACGGGGTCATATCTCAGAACTCATGTGAGGTAGCATCAAGTTGTCAGGTGCTATAAGACCATGTTATCGAGGCCTACCATAGCCTGTCTTAGTTTTTAGAGATTTAGGTTCATTTAACTTTGGCAACACATTCTCGGTCGATGTCAAAACTCACAATGTTCCTCAGTTCAAAGGGCCAACGGTGCATATCTTTCCAACCGTCGGTCATAGCATCGAACCGTCTGTTCCAACATCTCTAAATAGCTAGGTAAATGCTAGGGGAAACCTTTTTTGCTACACAAAATCATTCGAATGCCACCGATGACTCCGTGCCAAAGTGTCCCTCAAGTTCCCTTCAACATGAAATTGGCAATCTTTATGGTGTCATATCTTAGAGCTCGTGCGAGGTAGCATTGAGATGTCAAGTGCTACAAGACTATGTTGCCAAGGCCTACAATAGTCTGTCTCAATTTTTAGAGATTCATGTTAATTTAAATTTGGTAACACATTCTTGGTCAATGTCAAAACTCACAGTGTTCCTCAGTTTAAATGATCAACATTGTGTATCTTTCAAACTATCAGTTGTAGCATTGAATCGTCTATTCCAATAGCTTTGAATTACCAACTAAATACTATTGACAACCTTTATTGGCACACACAGTTCTTCGAATGCCGCCAACCACTTCGGGGTGAGTAGTAGGATGAGTGCAAATATGTATTTAGATGCAAAAGGGATTGTGGTTCATTTTTTATATTTGATCATGTATTTGGATTATGGAATGTGTTGGCCACATTTTCAAAATTTTCAAAATTGCATTCTTCCCTTATTTCTTTGGTAGTTTTTTAGGTCTTTGTGTCTTTTATCCTACAGGTTTCATGTCCAGAGAGCCAGAATTGTGTTCCTAACGTTGAAGCCCTAGATGCTAGGTTAAAATGCTTGTAAAAATCCAAAAAACCCTACAAAAGGTTGACCGAGTTCTAATTTTTTGTTACTTTTTCAAATGACTTAAGTGATCCTTCAAGCATGTGCACTTTATATAACCACTTAGTCACCTGATCTCAATGCATTCAGCATATTCCTTTTAGTTCGGCGATTCAGAAAATGCTTTATCACACAATCTCTACAAGCCTAGAGAATATTCCCTTTTATCATGAGACTCAGCGATGTTCTTTGTTGCCAAGTCTCCCAATGATCTTTGCAAGATCTAGCGACAACTATTGGTGAATTTTTCATAGATAAACTATAGTCACCAGATCTCTAGATGTGGAAAACATGCAGTCGGGTAATCTCTTTATGGAATGATGAAGTTATGAAAGTTCTGGCGATCACGAGAATCACTAATTGGTCACCAAATCTCTAAATAAAGGTTGACACTTATGTTTATTTTAGTCTCGCAATCTCTTAAATCTCTGGTGGTTAAGAATATTATCCAGCGACCTAGCGAGTGTGATGGTCACATGTTCTCAGATTCCTAGAAGTTATGTTCTAAACACTTGGCAATCCAAAAACATGGTTAGCTCTAAATCTCACAATGAAGCGGTTAAGCCATAGTAAATCCAGCGACTCAACAATAACGATAAGATGAAGGAAGAATCTACAGTCAGCGTTATATCTCACAGTTTGATCGAGGTTAAGATAAGTATCTGGAAACTTGGTGAATAAAGGGTTCAGGCAATCTCTGAATGTAACTAGGGTAAAGAGAAATATTAAGCGACTATGAGATGCCTTCAGTCATGAGATCACTAGAAGAACATGGGTTAAGGGAAGGATGTTTAGTGAACAGATCTGAGCCATTGATGTGTTTGAAATTGGGCGGTGGTCGCACAGTCTCCAAATTAAACCATGAGTTAAGAAATCTTGCAGCGACTGTGAGAAAAGCCTTATCGCTCAGTCTTTGAATTAAACTTGAGTTAAGAGAATCATCCGACGACTGAGATATAGCCTTAATTGTGCAATCTCAGGATGACTAAAGGTTAAGTGCCAACTGAGAAATAAAAGATTAACAGTCTCTCAGTAGATGTAAAATAAACTATAGTCACCCAATCTCATAAATTCTAGCAGTTAGCATGAAAAGTTCAGAGATCTAGAGACTCACCGCCCATCACGGGATCTCCTAATATAAGTGGTTAAGTGACAAAAGTATGGAGATTGTGAGAAGGCTTGTCGCTAGGTCATCGAAAGAGATATTCAAAAACTTGGAGACTTAGGGATATGGAGACTAACCTAAGTCACCTAAGCACTAGATTTAATTAAAGGTTAAGAAATGATTCTGAGATTCAGAGACTACTCTATTCTCTAGATCGCTGGATAAACCCAAAGTTGGAAAGAACATTAAGAGATTTAAGGATCAAAGGTAGTTGCCAGGTCTCGAGATGGATAAAGTTGGGCAATATCCTTAAGAAGTTTGAAAATTCAAAAAGTTCTAGTGATCACGAGATTTTTTTTATAGTCGCTAAGTCTCGTAAATAGAAAATGAGAGAATAGGACTTATGAAAGACTATAGTCGCAAGATCTCAAAATGGAAAATATAGTTTTATACAGTCGCTAGATTGCAAGATAGAATTATTAAAGGTCAAAATATTCAGCGACTCTAATTTTTGACTATGGTCATCAGGTCACTGGAAATTGTTTAATGATATAATGATTAAATATTTCCCCTTAGTCACTTGATCACTGAATAAAAAAGTGCCAAATCTTTCAGCGATTATGGTTGGCTTGCTAGTCGCTAGATCGCCAGAAATTGAATCTTATTACCTATCACTGTCTTATTCTATGGCTAGTGAATTAAAGTCTAGGGCATGCCAAGTAATGATGGAAATGAAAGGATTTACAGAATTCAAAATCTTGAAAGGGCAAGTTGCACTCAATTCTCTAGCATAAATAACTGTCAATCATTGCTAAATTGCCAAGTTTTCTAGAGAGCTAAAGCTAAAGTATTGTATCATCTTAAAATGGAAGCACTTCCATGTTAAGAGCATTTAACCCTCTGAGTAAGTGGTTTGGGGTCATTTCAAACATCTTGAATGGATACTCAACTTGGATCTGGCTTTTCCCCCTGTTCTACCCCATTTTCCACTTCTTCCTGGCATTTTCCTAGCATTCTGGACTATGAACCTGAGGTTTTTGACCATAAGGTCAAAGTCAACCTTATGGGGTCAAAGTCAACCTTGATCTTGACTAACCTCAATCCTAACCTAGTCAGGTTTGAGCTCATCCTTGACCCTAGGGTCCAAGATCTTCAAGGTTAGGTTTCAGTTTCAAGATTTCATCAAAATCTTGCATTTTCCCTCTTCAGGGCCACTATTTCTCAAATTAAGTGTCAAATTCTTAAATTAATATTTGAGGTGGACCTTTCTCAAGATTTGTATAGGATTCCTAATTTATTATTGGAGATTAGCCTTTCTCAAGTTTTGTGCCTAATGCTCAAATTAACTTTGGGGTTAGCCTTACCTCAAATTTTGTAACAAGGCTCTTAAATAATTATTTTATTTCTATATTAAGCATGGTCCCCTCCTCGATTTTTGTGTCAAAATTTTAATTTAATTTCCTCTCCATGTGCACCTCTCTAGAGTTTTGTGTCATGGGCCCTTAATTATTGTTTTCTACGAGGCCCCTCTTGTGCCCTAGATCACTATAAAAGGGAGCCGTCCTCTCTCATTTTCTCATCCATTCTCACCAAGCAATCTCTAAAGCTCTCAAATGTAAGCAAGAAGATCAAGCATTCAAGCATTCAAGAATTCAATTCATCAAGTAGATCCATTAGAAGCCATTGAAGGATTCAAGCTCTAGGGAGCTCTCTTGTTGAAGATTCCTCCATTTCCATTCAAGCCTCTTCCAAATTCAAGATCCATTCAAGATTGATGTTGAAGATCTAAAAACAATTGATTGGAGGCATCCTACATTTGATTCTATTTTAATCCATTCTTGTAGATTCAAGGATTTGAATCCTCCACAAGGGTTTCAACATAAGCAAGGTGAATTGTTCCATTTACTTTGTTTACTACTGTAATTTCAATTCAATTTCAAGGTTAATTCCTAAATTGGATGTTGACTGAGGCAAACCCCTTCCCCCCAAAAAACAAAACCATTTTTCTTGTAGGTACAAGTGTGGAATTTTGGATCTAAGAGTGGATTTAGATACCCTTTTTGATGAACTTCCGAGATCTATGAACAAAGTCAAAATCGACCTTCATTTTTTTGAAGTCATCATTAACCTTTTATGAGGGTCAAAGTCAATCTAATCTCATCTCAGAAAATGATTTCTGGGTTTTGTAGATCTCACAATTTTGGTTTGGAATATCAAGAATCAATAATTTTTGAGATTGTTTGATAGGGTTTTCAACCAATTCTTTTTCAGAGGTAAGTACCTTTATTTCCTAATTTCAATATTAATCATCTATATTTACTTTCTATATCAATACAATTCAAATGTAAGTGTAAAATATTGGCTTTGGGGTCTCTTTTATGTGTAAACCATTGTTCTAGGACCCCATCGCATATTTTATATTTTACATTTTGGTGAACCCGATGTGATATATAACAATGGGATGTATACACTTCATGCGGATGATGTGCCTAATCCTTGTCTTAATATTCAAACTCACACTACTCCTATTTCTAATAGTAATCCTCCTTCCTCTAATGCTCTTCCTGGCAATGATTGGGGAACCTTGGATTTTACTCCTACCTTTATTAGAGAGTATAAGGTTAATGATCTTGATTTTATGAAGAAAAAAAGAGAATTTGAACAACGAGTTTTTACTTCTAAAGCCCTTCGTAATAAATTTGTTGCTGCATCTACCCACAATGAATCTATCAAGCCTACTAATGATGACATAGTGACTACTAAAGTTCCATTGACTCCTTCTGATATGGCTTCTTGTTATGGTCCTGGTTATCACTTTTTAGTTAAACAAGGATTTAATGGTCAAGGATGTGGTAAGCATAAATAGGGAATTCAAATGCCCTTACACACTGGGGGGCATGAGCATTCTTATGGATTGGGATTTAATCCTCAACAAAAAATCAATGTTAACAACATCTCGAATAACACTTCAAAACATGATGAAACTGTGAAGGAATTTGACCAAGAAGTTCTTTTGCATAAACTCCTTCATGTTAAGATGATTACTAGACCTAAACATAAAAAGAAATGTAGTCCACACTTGAAGACTCTTCCTTTTTGTTTATATCATAGATTTCATGATCACTCTACTAATGAATGTCAAGCTTTACATTATAAGATTAGGCAGCTCATTGATAGTAAGGTTATTTATATATCATGTGGCAATGAGTTGTATTTCAATCCTATTTTCCCTTAATAACATTCATCTTCCTATTATGGAGCTCCACATTATGTAAATAATGTTAGCCTAATCCTTGGGGGCTCATTGTCTTGTATAGTGTTGTGAGAAATATAATAGGTCCCCTTCCATCCTTGTTCTTACACTTAGGGGGACAAGGATGTCATCTCCTTCTTTTCTATCTTTCTGGGATTCATCTCTTTCCTTGGTTAAGAAAAATCTATCTATTATGTGATATCCAATTATACATGAACATTTTGGTTTACATTGAGGATCTTTTTCCTTGATCACAATCGATTTCGTTATTTGACATTGGGTTTCCATGGTTGATATATATCTCACCTTGGAAATTGAACAGTGTGCTATCCCCCACAAGGGTTACCTTTTTCACTTCTTGCATGATATCTCTTTGCATTCATCCCTTCCATGACCTCATAGGAGCTGTGACCTTCATGGCTTGGACTGGGTGTTATTTGTGGATATTGTCTCGATGCTAAGGAAGCCTTTATCTTTGTTCTTTTTCTTTCCTTAACATGTCAAAATAGTATGTTTTTCCCATAATAAGGAGGGGGGCATATATACGGCCTCCCTTATTCTATATTATGTATTTTTGTTCTAACCTTTTATTTTGCAACATGCTAAATCTTGTAAGGTAACACACATAAGTTGCTAAATCCTGAAGGGACATGCATTTTCAAATGCTAAATCTTCTGAAGGTAATGACCATAAGTTGCTAAATCCTGAGGAGACATGCATTTTAAAAAAATTTCAATATGCTAAATCTTGGAAGGTAATGCACATAAGTTGCTAAATCCTAAAAAGACATGCATCAATATGCTAAATCTTCTGAGGGTAACACACATAAGTTGCTAAATCCTGAGGAGACACACATTTCATATTCATGGTGATACAAGAAGGTGGATCCGTGGGTACTTTATAAAAGACATCAGAAGATGCACTACATACATGTACAAAGCCACCAAAAGGTGCACAACATTATGGGGTGACTATCAAGTGTTTTCTTGGTAGGCCATCCTATCCTTTTGTGGTTCAAAGTGAGATACACACATCTTACTAGGTGAGCTAACCACTCCTCTCTCTCTTTTCTTTAGTGATGTCTCTCTTATTACAATCTTGGAATTGATGAAGACTCGACTCCCTAGGGGCTTGAGGATTCCTTTGTCCCTTTGATTTCAATAAGATTATCTTTTTGTTTATGATCTCCTTTATCAAGAGTTTGCATCGAGTCCATACTCTTGCTAAAGTGGGGGCTTAATGTATCATCTTAAAATGGAAGCACTTCCTTGTTAAGAGCATTTAGCCCTCCAAGTGAGTGGTTTGGAGTCATGTTGAATTCCTTGAATGGATACTCGACTTGGATCTGGCTTTTCCCCCTGTTCTACCCCATTTTCCACTTCTTCTTGGCACTTTCTTGGCATTTTGGACTATGAACTTGAGGTTTTTGACCATAATGTCAAAGTTGACCTCGATCCTGACTAGGTCAAGATCAAACTCAATCCTAACCTAGTTAGGTTCAAGCTCATCCTTGACCCTACAGTCTAGGATCTTTGGGGTTAGCTTCTAGTTTCAGGAATTCATCAAAATCTTGCATTTTCCCTCTTCGGGGCCACTATTTCTCAAATTAAGTGTCAAATTCTCAAATTAATATTTGAGGTGGACCTTTCTCGAGATTTGTATAGGATTCCTAATTTATTATTGGAGATTATCCTTTCTCAAGTTTTGTGCCTAATGCTCAAATTAATTTTGGGGTTAGCCTTACCTCAAATTTTGTAACAAGACTCTTAAATAATTATTTTATTTCTATATTAAGCATGGTCCCCTCCTAGAGTTTTGTGTCAAGACTTTAATTTAATTTCCTCTCCATGTGCACTTCTCTAGAGTTTTGTGCCATGGGCCCTTAATTATTATTTTCTAGGAGGCCCCTCTTGTGCCCTTGATCACTATAAAAGGGATCCTTCCTCTCTCATTTTCTCATCCATTCTCACCAAGAAATCTCTCAAGCTCTCAAGTGCAAGCAAGAAGATCAAGCATTCAAGCATTGAATTCATCAAGGAGATCCATTAGAAGCCATTGAAGGATTCAAGCTCTCTGGAGCTCTCTTGTTGAAGATTCCTCCATTTCCATTCAAGCCTCTTCCAAATTCAAGATCCATTCAAGATTGATGTTGAAGATCTAAAGACAATTGAGTGGAGACATCCTCCATTTGATTCTACATTCATCCATTCTTATGGATTCAAGGATTCGAATCCTCCATAAGGGTTTCAACATAAGCAAGGTGAATTGTTCCATTTACTTTGTTTACTACTGCAATTTCAATTCAATTTCAAGGTTAATTCCTAAATTGGAGTTTGACTGAGGCAAACCCCTTCCCCCAACAAACAAAACCATTTTTATTGTAGGTACAGGTGCAGAATTTTAGATCTAAGAGTGGATTTGGATACCCTTTTCGACAAACTTCCAAGATCTATGAACAAAGTCAAAATTGACCTTCATTTTTTTGAAGTCATCATTAACCTTTTATGAGGGTCAAAGTTGACCTGATCTCATCTCGGAAAATGATTTCTAGGTTTTTTAGATCTAGCAGTTTCAGTTCAAATGTGCGAGAATCAATAGTGTTTGAGATCATTTGACAGGGTTTTCAGCTGATTCATTTTCGGAGGTAAGTACCTTTATTTCCTAATTTCAATATTAATCATCTATATTTACTTTCTATATCAATACAATTCAAATGTAAGTGTAAAATATTGGCTTTGGGGTCTCTTTTATGTGCAAACCATTGTTTTAAGACCCCATCACATATTTTATATTTTACAAATACGAATAGTTTTTGAGCTTTCTGTAGTCAAAGAATTTGCAATTTCAGAGTTTGCAGAAGAATATATACTTGCAGTAAAAAATGAGTCAACCATCGACCAGTGGGGCTTCTACCAGCAAGGGATCTAAGGAAAAGGAGAAAGAAAGCTATTCATATGAGTTTCTTACCCTGCTACCAGGATCGTCACAGAATCAAAAGGTTAGTAACGAAAGCTTCATTGATAATTTGAGCTATTTAAGAGATATCAAGATGCTTGAGGTTTTTGGAATGTATCTATTTAGATATTTCTATAAGAATGCTGAGAGTCTAGTCACTATGTCAAACCCTTGGACATTAGGATTAGCCAAATTAATAGTCCCAAATGTTTTTCTATATGTTGATCTAATAGTTTCATTATCAAGCTGTTATGACCCCCTGTCTAGGACAATCAGAAAGCATGATGGCTCGAACCTAGTCACTTTGGATAGAAGGTCTTTCATGAGGGCCTTTGGTATCAATATCCCCATTCCCACAAAAATTAATCTACAATCCCTAGCAATTAGATATACTCGGGAATCTATCCTTGTAGCCAGGGAGATTAAAAGTCATTGTAACAAAGGCAACATGAATTACATTGTGCCAGTGGTTAGGTCAACCCCTTACTTCTATAAGGATTTAGCCTTTTATGTGAAGTATATTGCATATGGTCTGTGTAGAGTACTTGGAGTAGATGGTGGGCTAGAGAGGATCACTTCTGACATTTTGATGATAGTATTGGACTCACAAACTATGCATACCAACAAAGGGTATGATTACATTGGATATGTTATTGATAAAATGCATAGGGGATTTGAGGCAATAAGAAACAGGGATGATTCCCCCAAGTTTTTGCATTACTCTTTGTTAATGTACCTTAGTTTGTTCTACAATTATGGCATCATGAATCTAGAATACTTGAATCCTCAGATGATGTGGAAGGGTTGGCCTAATCCAGTACAATTTTGGATAGGAGCTTGGAGCCCTACTTGACCAAATTATGACTTCTATGCTTTTCAAAATTGGATGGTTAGACCCATCATGCTAGAACTAGGGATAGATCTTTGCAGGTTGCCAGTGAAGGCTCTTCAATTACTAAGACCCTGCCAATTTGTTGAAAAATGGCCTAAAGGGCACAACTGGGGAGACTTTTATTACGAAAGGAACTACACTATGATAAGAGTGTATGGATGCCCCCAACCACCTCATATATTACCATTTTTTGTTCCACCAAGGGTGGCTTTCCTAGAAATTATTTGGCAATTGATATTAACTAATAAGGAGCATCTGGCCTCCCTTAGAAAGGGTACATTTACCCCTAGATATGTTTGTGTATGCAACTTCATAATTGGAAAGAGTGCATTTTCCAAATTAAATGATTGGCTGGGCCAATTCAGAATGAATGTTGTATCACCTAGGTATGTTGATATAGAGGGTTTTATTGTAATGGCCAGAAAATACTACACTCCTACCATCCCTATCAACAAAAGACATAAGGAGTATCCTAAGGAATATTTGATTAGGAACATTGTTAAATATGATGTGGTAGAGAAGAGAACATATAAATTCAATGAATTGATGATGTATGAGAAGAAATTAAAAGTACAATGGATTCCCTTTAGAGGCTCCTATCCCACTGTGCCTTATTTGCAAAGATTAGATATGATGATGGATAATTACCAAACATTGGTCAATTCTATTGAAGACCAAATTGATGACAAGAATCCAAAAAAGGAGAAGCATTTAGAATTGTATTATAAGGATAGTGATGGAGGTTATCCAATTTATAGCCCTCCTGCTATGGAACAAGGATCTCCTACTGCCGAACAAGGAGAAGATAATGTGATAATGGACTTGACAAAGCTTCCTAGCTCTCAAGATACCAATGAGCCTCCATAGAAGAAATAAAAGCTATAGGTAGGAGAGTCTTCAAGAGCCAGGACCAAAGAAAAGAAGGTAGAAAGAGTAAAGCTTCTTTTTGTAGGTGATAGAGACCATGATCATTAGCTTAGGCAGAGGATCAAAAGGGAAAGAAGAAAGCAGAAAGTAGTAATAGAGGTAGTTGAGGTACCTTTGATTCTAGGATAGGATGAGAGGATGTTGGAGCAGAATGCTTTCTTGAAGGATGATAATTTCATTAAGTCAAATGAATTCAAGGAATTCCTTTTGTGGTGCAAGAAACAACAGGTGGCATCTACTATACAAATCAAAGAAGATGGCCAGATACCAAATGAGGCCTTGCAAATTTTGAAGGATTATGATCCAGAGTCAGAGACAATTACCCCAGAAGAAGCTAGGCAATTAGTAAAGGCTAGAAACATACTACTTATAGCTGGGTGGGATTTGGCTTCAACTTTCATTATTGACCAAATTAGGAAACAATAGAATATAAATCTGACTTCAGAAACCCAAGCACGGGACTTGATAAGAGGGTTTGCATACAACCCTAAAAATAAGGTGTTGGCTATGTGGAGCCTATATCCAAGAGATCAGAAGCTTGTCCTATTGAACATCCAGGAAAAGATGGATGGTGACAAGATGATTTGGTCGATCCACAACACTGGAGATCTTGAGATTTCACAGGTATTGACCCATTTTTTCAGATTGAATGAGGATAAGACCAAACAATTATCAGAGAGGAATCAAGCACTGTTTAATGATTACAATGCATTGGTCAAGGATAGGGAGATTTTGATAATGAAAGAGAAAGAATTAGAAAAGTGTGTAGAGGACTTGTAGTTGCAAATTCTCAACATGCCTACAATTGCCCCTACACCACCAGAGAATCCTGCATTACTAGTAGTTCAAGGTATAAGTGAAGAAGAAGCAGCTACTATAGAAGAGAGAATAAACAAGGAAAAGACTGAGGGTATAGTGCAGTCCCTTTTTATAATATTGCAGCATAGAATAAAAGTTTTGAAAGATAAGGCAGAGGTAGTTTATACTGCATATAATAAATTTCCTAGTTTACAAATTGAAGTGAATAATTTTGTTTCTCTTTTGAATACATATCATACAACTTGGTCCAAAAAGGAGTCATTGTTTGAGAGACTAGCAGCATTACAGTCTTTGAGAAATGACATCTCAAAGATAGTGTTACAAGTGGGAGATGAGATTGCCAAGATTGGTGTTGTTTTATCTTTTTTCAAGGGAAAAGAAAATCAAGTAGAGACAAAGATGGCAATGTTTGGATCTGATTTCAATAGGTTCATTCCCAAAATAAAAATAGATCAGGGAGAGATGAAGGTTTTGGATACATGGAGGTCATATTTTGACCTCTTGCTGCCTAAGAAAGAGGATTTTCTTAAAGATAAGAATGATGTTGACATGGATCATTCCAACACAATTTTGGATGAAGCTATCAGAGTAGAAGTGGACATTAGCAATTTCATAATAGATGTAAAATAAATTGTGAATGCAAGATGGGAAAGAAAAAAGATGCAGTTTTAGAGCATCTAGTAATTCCCATGGCTAACAGAGGACCAAGTCACTACATGGGATAGCATGATAAACCCTAAGGTGAATAGGCCTGCTATAGATGACTTGGATGATGAATGAGTTCCAATAGTGCACCTAATCTTTGAGCACAGGAAGAGCAACTGATCATACATAGGATGATGTAAGTTAGCTAGTTAGGCGGTCATCATTTGCATAAAAAACTCCAGCAGTTGCATCTGAATACTTGCAAACAAAGGTGCAGCTCAAAGTGGAAGTTCAAACTCCTCTGAAGAAACATGAATTGGCACCATTTTTCCCTTTTTCTATTATATACTTTAAATTTTTTTTATTCTAGTGCAAGTCACTATTAGAGCCACCTATAGCTTGTTCAATCCTTTTCTCAAGGATCCCAAGGTGGTCTCTCTATATATAGTTGTTTTTCTCTCACACCAATAGGTGGTGAAATACATATTGTCATAGGAGTTTATAGATTTAGTGTTTGATTCTCAAGAATCCATTTTTCTTTGAATGTACTTATACTAGAGGTTTATCAATAAAATATACTAAATTTCCATGAATATTTCTTATTGTCTTCATGTATGATTTTGATTTCTCTGTATGTTTAAATTTACAAGGCAGTTTAGACATATCTTTCTACAAGGTAGATAGTGGGGTTGAAATTTGAGTTCCTTTCAAGGGAGGGATAAATCTTGAGTGAGGTCTCTGAGATTTTTGTATTCATACATGAATTAGAATGATATGATTTATGTGTAAGAAGGTAATTTGCAAGGCATATTATCTGGGGTTTGGGTGTGTTTGATTTGAGATATTTTCTGTAGATGTTCATTCATTGACTCTGATGCCCTAGGATTAGGCACTGATCTATGCTTATTTTACAGTTGTTTTCACCATCAATCAAATTAAAATGATTTACTTTAAACTATATGAGTTATATGATTAGATATGTATCATTTATACAGATCATAGTTATATTTGAAGAATCCAATCTAGAAAGGTAATACCTACCTAAAGCTTTAAGCTCAAAGAGAAGAAGGATTGAAAATCCTTAGTACCTTAGTATTGATTATTGCTGATGCATCTATTGGGACTGCTAGAGTTATAAATCAGAGTTTTCTAATTAAGTTTTGATCATCTATAATTCTAAGTACTAACAAAATTGGCAACTCTGCTAGGGATTTAAAATATTTCTGCAATAAACCTAGTAATAGCTTTTCTGATAGTTTTATTACTGTATTTGAAGACCAATTTATCAAATTATTTTTTGCAAATCTGTGGGTGGTGACTCTAAGCTCTGTGTTACCAGTTGCTGGTAAAAGTTTTGAAAAGGTTTGATATTATCCTATCCCAAGCAATATGAGTAGACCCATGAATACTAGGTCTTATTATAGGGATCATCTAGAAAGCAAGACAGGTGAAGAATTACATACCCCTAATAGAAAGCAATGGTCTCGAAGAGGGGCAGTTAGTATTAATTATCCTTGACCATCTCAGGAATACATTCCAATTCCCACCCAAAATGAGATTCCATCTTTTTCTAAAAATCCTGAATTCCTTAGAAGAATAGACCCTGACTCTATAAGTCCCCCTTAAGAAGATGAATTTGTGGATATTGGTTTCTTCCTTGCATAAGAAAATTTAGAGCAAGTAGAATATGTTTCTGCTACTGATACTAAATCTTATGATTCTGAGAAGCTGAAGGAAGATGTATTAGCTTTAAGAAGAAAGGACCAGGAACAATTTTTGGAAATTAGGTGAGGCAAAAGGAGTTGGAACAAGAAATCTATGAATTGCTCATGGAAAAGCAAGAGCTCCTTAGAAAGACAAAGAAAAATGAGATCCAAGTAGATTGTTTGAAACAAAAGGTCTCTGGTGTAAATAATAAATTATTTAGGGAGGTTCAAGTTTTGAAAGAACAAGTGAATAAAATTAAGCCAAGTCCTGAGAAAAATGAGCTTGAAGGTGATGACCATGTATTGAGATAGTTGCATCTCTCAGAGATTAAGAGAAATGAGAATCTTAAGATGAAAGGGGTAGATGCATCTGACAAAGGAAAGAAAAAAATAGTTGGGATTAGCATAAATGATTCCAAAAAGAATGATGCTAGTCCTGCTATAATGTCTAAAGGTAACTTGGATCTAGAAAAGGCTAGAAAAGACAAGGAGGATTTGGCCCTTTAGCTAGAAAATCTAGAATTAGAGGCTTCTGCAGATGAGATGAAGAAAAAAATAGCTTTCCTTCATACTACTATGAATACAAATGCTATTATTTCAATCCTTATTATCAGTGGGAAAATACCAAATAATCAATTTGTTGGTCCTTTGCCTAACACCCATGCCTTAGTCTCAAATCAAGTGACTCAAGGACCACTCCAAAATGTAGGCCATACAATCCCTGTGATAAGTAATCTTGCTGGAAATATTGTATAGCAGAATACTGGAGGTGGAGCCTAGGCTTCACAAAATTTTCAAAGGAGGCCAGTTCATCTAGAGAGATACAGGCCACTATTCTTTGATGGTATTCCTGGCCAACCAAATGTCATCCCAACAGAGGTAAGAGACAAAATCCCTAAGTTTACTGGTAATAATGTTATTACATGTGAAGAGCACCTCAAATCTTTAATTAACACAATAAATGATTATGAGATTGAGAATGAAGATGTCATTATGAAACTTTTTGTTTAGTCTTTGATAGAGGATGCTAGAGATTGGTACAGAGGTTTACCTGAAAATAGTATTACCTCATGGGATGAATTTACGAGAAGCTTTAAAAAACAATATGCTGAACATGTTAACTCTAGTTACATGCTAAATGAATTCAATAATATCAAAAAGAATGTGAATGAAAGTATGTCAGAGTTTAATGGAAGATTCCAAAAGGCTATGTACAAACTCTTCCAAGTTTTAAGATTAGATGATGAAGTTTGCTTGACCACTTACTTCAATGCTGTAGAAGGAAAAATGTCTTATCTCTTAAGGCATAAAAGTCCACGTACTTTGAGAGACACTTTCAAGTTAGCAATAAATATTGAAAGTAATAGGAAAACATCTGGTCAAATATAAAAAAGAGATGAAGGAAGACTATGGAAAGAGCCTAGGCCTAACTCTATGAAATTTGCTAGGGATGATGACAAAGTTGACAAGTTAGCCAATGCTATAAAAGATTTGTCAAATAGATTTGATAAAGGTGGGAAAAATCCCCAAGATAATAGGCCACCTTTTCAGAGGTAGGAAAGATTCCCAAGATTACATGATCAACCATATAAGAGAAATTGGAAGGATGGGAAACCTATTTTTGACAACAATGAGCCATAGAAGGGCAGGGATACTCCTGATCCTTTAAAAAGAAATACAACTCACAATGTGGACAGTATTCTATGGTGTATAGCCTACAATATGCCTCATTCACCTTTTCAGTGTGTTGTTTCTCAAGCTCTAAATGATAAGCCAAAAGATTCATATACAGGAGACCATGAAGGGTCTGAAATGCTTGTAGTAAATATGTTCACCATCAAAAAGATGGAAAATTATGCCTCTTTAGAGGATGAAGAGGTAATAGAAGATGTTGACTCTAAGAGGAAAATTCTCTCAGCCTATGAGAAACAAGTGTTTTCCCATTCTGATCATGAAGAGCCTAATGTTGAGACTGTTAGAATTGATATGAATAGACTAGAGGAGGAAGATAATCATTGGAGAAATCCTAGTAAAGAAGAAATTGAGAATCTAGCTGTAGCAGCTATTTCTCAAGCTAGATCCTCATACAACTTGAGAAATAGAAAATTTGATGCAGATCAAGGAGTTCCCAGGTCAGTCTTTGTCAAGAATGACCCTCAGAATAAAGTTTCTCCTAAACCGGTGGTTTCTACAAGAAAAGATAACAACATCAAACAACAAAGTGTTGTAATTCATAATGATAGGAAGAATGAGGAAAATATAATAGAACAAAGAAATAAGAGGGCTTGTGGGAAAAGAAACTTGTCAGATTTGTCTACTGAAGCCCCAAATTTTGACATGAGACATGCTTTGTCTCAGATGAAAGTATCAATCCCTTTATTGGAAATGTTGAAAATAAAGGAGCACAAGGCAACAACTCTAGCCCTAATTAATGAGCAAGAGAACTTTCCTACTGTGACAAAAAAAAATTTATCAATAGAAAAACTTGAGATAACCAAAGGAGTTTCCAACTTTTGTGTTGGAAGTATTGTAACTCAAGAGCCTTCCTCTATTGATCCTTTTTTGTCACTCTAATTGTGAATAATTTATTACTAAAGAAATGTATGATAGATTTTGATGTTGTAGCAATAGTAATGCCCTACCTTGTAATGAAGGAATTAGGACTTCAAGTGGACACTTCTAATGGTAGATGTTATGCCATGGACAATAGGGCAGTTCCTGTAGTAGGGACCTTAGTTGGAATAGAGGTGAAAATTGCTGCATTTTTTGAGGCCACTTATAAAATGGATGTTGTTGTAGTTGATACCAAGTCCCATTATGGTATGCTACTATCTAGACAGTGGGTGGCAACAGTAGGAGGAAATTTACAATTAGATTTGTCTTATGCTACAATTCCTGTAAATGGTACTGAGGTAAAGTTGTACAAAGAACCTTGTTCATCAAGTATGATTGAGATGGTAGCCTTTGAGGATTTGAATTGTTTTGTAGATATTGACATGAATAACTTCATGATTGAAGAAGTAGTGCCACAATTGAAAAATACTGACCCAATTATTAATGAGTTGCTCTTGCAACAAGATGGATTATAACAGGTATACTTTGATGGTGGATGCTCTAAAGAAGGCTCAGGAGCTAGTGTTCTACTAATATCCCCATCAGGTATTACTTTTAAATACTCCTTTCTACTGACTTTCCAATGCACAAACAATATTGCTGAATATGAGGCTCTGATATTGGGATTAGATATTACAGTAAAACATGGTATAAAATGTTTAAAAGTTTATGGAGATTCACAATTAATCATTGCTCAGATTAGAGAACAATATGCTGCTAAGGATGATAGACTCAAGCTGTACAAATATGCTGTCTGGGATAGAATTGAATTTTTTTATGCTTTCAATATTTTGTGGGTAGAGAGATCAAAAAATATTATGGCAGATTTCTTTGCAAATGTTGTATTAAAAGGAAATGATATAACCCTTACTAGAGTATCAAAGTTTGAAGTAAAAAGTAAACTTGTTTTCCCCAATAATATCTACAATTGGAAAGTCTTTGAAGATGATAGTGATATATTAAGGTTTATCCAGGGTTTGGATCATTATGATGGTCAACATATTGATTTTGATGATTACCAAGAAGTGGTAAATGGAAAGGATTGTGTTATGGGAAATGAGATTGTTCAGCTGTCTTCAAACCATATTGCCAAGGGTTTAGTGGAATTGGAAGGGATTTTCAACATAAATGATAGTCACATGTCTTAGAAGTCCAATACCAAAGTTGAAGACTTAGAGGAAATAAACCTAGGGTCAAAAACTTCCCCAAAGATTGTCTACATTTGAAAACTTATCAGTAGGGAAGTAAGAAATAATTTAATCAGGTTACTCAAGAAATATAAACATGCTTTTGCCTAGTCATATGATGATCTCAAGGCCTATAGGATAGATTTGTTTCAACATGAAATTCCTTTAAAGGAAGACACTAAAACTTTCAGGCAGAAGCAAAGGCCTATTAACCCCTTGTTGGCCACCAAAATGCAAATTGAGTTAACCAAGTTAAGGGATGCAAGAAAAATTAAACCCATAAGACACTCATCTTGGGTTTCAAACCTGGTACCAGTCAAGAAAAAGAGTGGTAACATAAGGCTATGTGTTGACTTTAGGAATCTAAATGTTGCTTCACTCAAAGACAATTATGGACTACCTAATATGGAAGCCATGCTTCATAAGGTGATTGGTTGTGATTTTTTTTCCATGATGGATGGGTTCTCAAGATATAAACAAGTCCTTGTCAAGGAATCAGAGTAGTTCAAGACAACATTTACTACCCCTTGGGGGACATATGTGTATGTCAGAATGCCTTTCAGTCTGAAAAATGCTGGAGAAACTTTTTAAAGGGCTATGGATGTAGCTTTTAAAGATCTTATTAATATTCTCATGGTTTTCTACCAAGATTATTTGACTGCATATTCCAAGAAAGCTGAGGATCACTATAATCATTTGGAAAAGGTCCTGAATAAAGCCTTAGAGTATGGTATTTCTTTGAATCCTAAAAAATGCCACTTTGTTGTTACTAAGGGAAACCTATTAGGCCATATAGTGTCTAAAGAAGGAGTGATGATTGATCATGAAAGAATAGAAGCTATTAAGAAGGTCCCTGCCCCCAAGAATCTCAAGGGTGTCCAGTCCTTTCTTGGACAAATAAATTTTGTCAGAAGATTTATTGCAAACTTTGCTGAATTAGTAAAACCCATTGTCAAGTTATTAAAGAAGGATGCGAAGTTCACTTAGGATCAACAGGCACAAAAATCCTTTGAGAAGATAAATAAAAAAATCTAAGAAGCTCCTATTTTGACATCTCCTGATTACTCCAAGCCTTTCTCTCTTTTCTCTTTTGCCTCCTTCCACACCATTGCTACAGTCTTGTTATAGAAGGATGATGAGGGATTTGAACATCTCATTGCCTTTTTCAGAAAGTCTTTACAGTCAATAGAATTAAACTATGAGCTAATGGAGAAACAAGCTTATGCTCTAGTAAAAGCTATCAAAGCATTCAGACCATACTTGGTATGTGCTAAAGTGAATGCCCTCATGCTGCAATAAAAGATATTCTAGCATAGAGTGAGGTTACAGGAAAAAGATGAAAATGGATCAATAGAATCCAGGAGTTTGATCTAGAACTTCACATCACTAAACTTGTCAGAGGACTAGGTCCTGCAAAATTAATGACTGAAGAGAATATGGATATGATTCAAGTCAACAATGTTGATGACATTGAAAGAAATGTTACTAGCATTGAAATGCAGCCTTGGTACACAAATATAGTATTTTTTCTCAAAGATGATGTTAGCCCTCAGGGCTTAAATGATAACCAAAAAAGGAGTTTAAAATTGCAAGCCTAGAGATATGTACTACTACAAGGTGATTTGTATTGGAAGGACAATGATGGTATCCTGCTTCTATGTTTAGATAATGAACAATCTAAGATCTTAAAATAAATGCACTCTAGAATGTGTGGAGGATGCCACTCAGCTAGGGAAACTACTCATAAAATATTGAGGGTTGGATATTACTGGCCTGTGTTGTTCAAAGATACTCATACATTTGTTAGAAAATGTGAACCATGCTAGAGGTTCTCAAATAAATTGAAGTTTTCAGGAGAATTGATGTTAAATCCTATGGTGGTAGAAGCTCCCTTTGCTATGTGGGGTATTGATTTCATTGGAGAATTTACTAAGAAATCCAATGGAGGTCACAATTGGATAATTGTAGCTACTGATTATTTTACCAAGTGGATTGAAGCAATCCCAACAAAGAAAGCTACAAGTACAGTGGTCATTGATTTTTTGATGGATAATATTATCACAAAATTTGGTGTTCCTATCAAGATAGTGATGGACAATGCCATGAGTTTTAGATCACAAGAATTCAAGGATTTCTATCTAGAAATGGGTATAGTAATGTCATATTCTTCTCTATATCACCCACAAGCTAATGCGCAAGCAGAATCAAGCAATAAAAGTATCTTGCAGATTTTGAAGAAGACCTTGGAGAAGAATAAGAGAACTTGGCACTCTAAGCTTAAGCTAGCTTTATGGGTAGATAGAATCATAGAAAAAAGAGCCACAGGGAAGTCTCCATTTGAAATGGTGTATGGTATCAAATCAAGGTTACCCATAAACAACTTACTACCTATCTACAAATTTATACAAGAAGAAGATTTAGAAATGTCTGATCCTTTAGAAGATAGAGTGCTCCAGTTTGTTGAATTAGATGAAACAAGAAGAGAAGGTCAAAAGGAGAACATCAGATTACAACAAAAGATGAAATACCTTTTTGATAAAAGGACAACTATTAGGAAATTTTAGCCTGAAGATTTGGTTTTACAATGGAATGCAAAGAATGAGGATAAGGGCAAGCACAAGAAATTTGAATAATTATGACTAAGTTCTTATATTATCCACCAGATTCATGGGAAAGACTCTTATTTCCTAAAAAATATGGATGGTGAAGAACAGGAATTGCCAGTGTGTGGATAATTCCTGAAATTCTTCTTCAATTAAAGTAATTTCTTTTCCATGCATAGTAGTCTCTTATTGTATAGGTGTATTTATTTTCAAGTTGTGTGTTGTTTTCCTACTTTAAGTTAAGTTTTGGTTGGTTTGCAAACCAGAGATTCTAGATTCTTGCTATAAATTGGCGTTTAAGCATCCTTAGAGAGAGCCACTGTTGGCCACATTTTCAAAATTTTCAAAATTGCATTCTTCCTTTGTCTCTTTGGTATTTTTTCAAGTCTTTGTGTCTTTATCCTATAGGTTTCATGTCCACAGTGCCAAAATTGTGTTCCTAACATTGAAAACCCTAGATGCTAGGTTAAAATGCTTGTAAAAATCCAAAAAACCCTACAAAAGCTTGACCGGGTTCTAATTTACTGTTACTTGTTCAAATGACTTAAGTGATCCTTCAAGCATGTGTACTTTATATAATCACTTAGTCGCCTAATCTCAGAATGCATTCAACATATTCTTTTTAGTTCGGTGATTCAGAAAATGCTTTGTTGCACAATATCTACAAGCCTAGAGAATATTCCCTTTTATCATGAGACTCAGCGATGTTCTTTATCGCCAAGTCTCCCAATGATCTTTGCGAGATCTAGTGACAACTATTGGTGAATATTTCATAGATAAACTATAGTTGCCAGATCTCTAGATGTGGAAAACATGTAGTTAGATAATCTCTTTATGGAATGATGAAGTTATAAAAGTTATGGCGATCACGAGACTCACTAATTGGTCACCAAATCTTGAAATAAGGGTTGACAGTTATGTTTCTTTTAGTCTTGTAATCTCTTAAATCTCTAGCGGTTAAGGATATTATCCAACGACCTATCAAGTGTGATAGTTGTGTGTTCTCAGATTCCTGGCGGTTATGTTAAAACACTTGGTGATCCAATGACATGGTTATCTCTAAATCTCACAATGAAGTGGTTAAGCCATAGTAAATCTAGCAACTCAGCAATAACCATAAGATGAAGGAAGAATCTACGGTCAGAGTTACATCTCATAGTTTGACCGAGGTTAAAAAAAGTATCTGGCGACTTGGTGAATAAAGGGTTCGGGTAGTCTCCAAATGTAACCAGGGTAAAGAGAAATATTAAGCGACTGTGAGATGCCTTCAGTCGTGAGATTGACAAAAGAACATGGGTTAAGGGAAGGATGTTCAGTGAATGGATCTGAGCCATTGATGTGTTTGAAATCGGGCGGTGGTCGCATAGTCTCCAAATTAAACTGTGAGTTAAGAAATCTTGCAGCGACTATGAGAAAAGCCTTGTCACTCAGTCTCTAAATTAAACTCAGGTTAAGAGAATCATTCGGTGACTGAGAGATAGCCTTAGTCATGCAATCTCAAGATGACTAAAGGTTAAGTGCCAACCAAGAAATAAAATATTAACAGTCTCTCAGTAGATGTAAAATAAACTACAGTCGCCCAATCTCATAAAGTCTAGCAGTTAGCATGAAAATTTTAGAGATCTGGAGACTAATCGTCGGTCGCGGGATCTACTAATACAAGCAGTTAAGTGAAAAAAGTATGGAGATTGTGAGAAGGCTTGTCACCAGGTCATTGGAAGAGATATTCAGAGACTTGGAGACTTAGAGATATAGAGACTAACCTCAGTTGCCTGAGTGCTAGATTTAACTCAAGGTTAAGAAATGATTCTAAGATTCAGAGACTATTCTATTCTCTAGATGACCGAATAAACCCAAGGTTGGCAAGAACATCAAGAGATTCAGAGATCAAAGGTATTCGCTAGGTCTCCAGATGGATAAAGTTAGGCAATCTCCTTAAGAAGTTTGAAAAGTAAAAAAATTCTAGCTATCATGAGATTTGCTTTATAGTCGCTAAGTCTCGTAATGAGAAAATGAGAGAATAGGACTTATGAAAGACTGTAGTCACCAGATCTCGAAATGGAAAATACAATTTTATACACTCGCTAG
The DNA here is from genome assembly GCA_027943335.1 of Chamaecyparis obtusa. NCBI lineage: Eukaryota > Viridiplantae > Streptophyta > Pinopsida > Cupressales > Cupressaceae > Chamaecyparis > Chamaecyparis obtusa. The sequence goes on along the minus strand of BSBK01002646.1, from coordinate 2,046,962 downwards.
ATCGCAAGATAGAATTATTAAAGGTCAAAATATTTAGTGACTGTGATTTCTGAATATAGTCACTAGGTTGCTGAAAATTATTTAATGATATAATGATTAAAGATTTCCCCTAAGTCCCTTGATCACTGAATAAAAAAGCACAAAATCTTTTAGCGATTATGGTTGGCTTGCTAGTCGCTAGATCACCAGAAATTGAATCTTATTACTTGTCACTATCTTATTCTATGGCTAGTGAATTAAAGTCTAGGGCATGCCAAGCAATGACAGAAAAGACAAGATTTACAAAATTTGAAATCTTGAAAGGGAAAGTTGCATTCAATTCTCTAGCATAAATAACTAACTGTCAATCATTGCTAAATTGCCAAGTTTTCCAGAGAGCTAAAGCTGAAGTACGAAGAGTTTTTGAGCTTTCTCCAGTCAAATAATTTACAGTTTCAGAGTCTGTAGAAGAATATATAGTTGCAGTAAAAAATGAGTCAACCATTTACTTGTGGGGCTTCTACCAGCAAGGGCTCTAAGGAAAAGGCAAAAGAAAGCTATTCAAATGAGTTTCTTACCCCTGCTACTAGGATCATCATAGAATAAAAAGGTTAGGGATGAAAGCTTCATTGAGAATTGAGCTATTTAAGAGATGCCAAGATGCCTGAGGTTTCTAGAATGTATCTGTTTAGATATTTCTATAAGAATGTTGAGAGTCCAGTCCCTGTGTCAAACCCTTGGATGTTAAGATTAGCCAAATTAATAGTCCTAGATGTTTTTCTAGATGTTGATCTAATAGTTTCATTAGCAAGCCATTATGACCCCCTGTCTAGGACAATTAGAAAGCATGATGGCTCAGCCCTAGTCACTTTGGATAGAAGGTCATTCATGAGGGCCTTTGGTATCAATATCCCCATGGCCACAGAAATTAATCTACAAGCCCTGACAAATAGATATACTCAACAATTTGTCCTTGTAGCCAGGGAGATTAAAAGTCATTGTAACAAAGGCAATAGGAATTACATTGCGCCAGTGGCTGGGTCAACCCCTTACTTCTATAAGGATCTAGCCTTTTATGTGAAGTATATTTCATATGGTCTGTGTAGAGTGCTTGGAGTAGATGGTGGGCCAGAGAGGATCACTTCTAACCTTTTGATGATGGTATTGGACTCACAAACTATGCATACCAACAAAGGGTATGATTACATTGGATATGTTATTGATAAAATGCATAGGGAATTTGAGGCAATAAGAAACAAGGAGGATTCCCCAAAGTTTTTGCATTACTCTTTATTAATGCACCTAATTTTGTTCTACAATTATGGTATCATGAATATATAATACTTGAATCCTCAGATGAAGTCAAAGGGTCGGCCTAATCTATTACAGTTTTGGATAGGAGCTTGGAGCCCTACTTGACCAAATTGTGACTTTTGTGCTTTTCAGATTTGGATGGTGAGACCTATCATGCTAGAACTAGGGATAGATCTTTGCAGGTTGCTAGTGAAGGCTCTTCAATTACTAAGACCTTGCCAATTTGTTGACAAATGGCCTAAAGGGCACAACTGGGGAGACTTTTATTATGAAAGGCACTACACTATGATAAGAGTGTATGGATGCCCCCATCCACCTCATATATTACCATTTTTTGTTCCACCAAGGGTGGCTTTCCTAGAAATTATTTGGCAATTGATATTAACTAATAAGGAGCATTTTGCCTCCCTCAAAAAGATAACATTTACCCCTAGATATTTTTGTGTATGAAACTTCATAATTGGAAAGAGTGCATTTTCCAAATTAAATGATTGGATAGGCCAATTCAGAATGAATGCTACATCACCCAGGTATGTTGATACAGAGGGTTTTATTGTAATGGCTAGAAAACACTACACTCCTACCATCCCTATCAACAAAAGACATGAGGAGTATCTTGAGGAAGATTTGATTAGGAACATTGTTGAAGATGATGTGGTAGAGAAGAGAACATATAAATTCAATGAATTGATGAGTTATGAGAATAAATTGAAAGTACAAGGGATTCCCTTTAGAGGATTCTATCCTACTATGCCTTATTTGCAAAGATTAGATATGATGATGGATAATTACCAAACATTGGTCAATTCTATTGAAGACCAAATTGATGACAAGAATCAAGAAAAGGAGAAGCATTCAAAATTTGATTATGAGGATAGTGATGGAGGTTATCCAATTTATAGCCCTCCTGCTATGGAACAAGGATCTCTTGCTGTCAAACAAGGAGAAGAGAATGTGATAATGGACTTGATAGAGCTTCCTAGCTCTCAAGACACTAATGATCCTCCATAGAAGAAACAAAAGCTATAGGTAGGAGAGTCTTCAAGAGCCATGACCAAAGAAAAGGAGGGAGAGAGAGTAAAGGCTCTTTTTCCAGGTGATAGAGACCATGATCATCAGCTTAGGTAGAGGATTAGAGGGGAAAGAAGAAAGAAAAAAGCAGTAACAGAGTTAGTTGAGGTACCTTTGATTCTAGGATAGGATGAGAGGATGTTGGAGCAAGATGATTTCTTGAAGGATGACAATTTCATTAAGTCAAATGAATTCAAGGTATTCCTTTTGTGGTGCAAGCAATAGTAGGTGGCCTCTACTGTAAAAATCAAAGAAGATGGCTAGATACCAAATGAGGCCTTGCAAATTTTGAAGGATTATGATCCAGAGTCAGAGATAATTACCCTAGCAGAAGCTAGGCAATTAGTAAATGCCAGCAACATACTACTTATACGTGGGTGGGATTTGGCTTCAGCTTTCATTATTGACCAAATCAGGAAACAAGAGAATATAAATCTGAATTTAGAAACCCAGGTAGGGGACTTGATAAGAGGGTTTGGGTATAGCCCTAAAAATAAGGCATTGGCTATGTGGAGCCTATATCCAAGAGATCAAAAGCCTGCCCTATTGAACATCTCAGAAAAGATGGATGGTGACAAGATGATTTGGTCGATCCACAACACTAGAGATCTTGAGATTTCATAGGTATTGACCCATTTTTCTAGATTGAAATAGGATAAGACCAAACAATTGTCAGAGATGAATCAAGCATTGTTTAATGATTACAGTGCATTGGTCAAGGACACAACAATTTTGATAATGAAAGAGAAAGAATTAGAAAAGTGTGTAGAGGACTTGCAGTTGCAAATTTTAAACATGCCTACAATTGCCTCTACACCACCAGAGCAGCCTGCATTACCAGTAGTTCAAGGTATAAGTGAATAAGAAGCACCTGCTACAGAAGAGAATAAACAAGGAAAAGAATGAGGGTATAGTGCAGTCCATTTTTATAATATTGTAGCATAGAATAAAAGTTTTGAAAGATAAGGCAGAGGTAGTTTATACTGCATATAATAAATTGCTTGGTTTACAAATTGAAGTGAATAATTTTGTTTCTCTTTTGAATACATATCATACAACTTGGTCCAAAAAGGAGTCATTGTTTGAGAGACTAGCAACAATACAGTCTTTGAGAAATGACATCTCAGAGATAGTGTTACAAGTGGGAGATGAGATTGCAAAGATTGCAAAGATTGGTGTTGTTTTATCTTTTTTCAAGGGCAAAGCAAATCAAGTACAGACAAAGATGGCAATGATTGGACTTGATTTCAATAGGTTCATTCCCAAAATAAAAATAGAGGAGGGAGAGATGAAGGTTTTGGATACATGGAGGTTAGATTTTGACCTCTTGCTGCATAAGAAAGAGGCTTTTCTTAAAGATAAGAATGATGTTGATATGGATCATTTCAACACAATTTTGGATGAATCTATCAGAGCAAAAGTGGACATTAGCAATTTCATAATAGATATAAAACAAATTGCAAATGCAAGATGGGAAAGACAAAAGAAGTAGTTTCAGAGTATCCATCAATTCCCATGGCTAATAGAGGACCAGGTCACTACGTGGGACAACGTGACAAAGCCTAAGGTGAATAGGCCTGCTACAGATGACTTGGATGATGAATGAGTTCCAACAATGCACCTGATCTATGAGCACAGGAAGGGCAACTGATCATACATAGGATGATGTAAGTTAGTTGGTTAGTTGGTCATCATTCACACAACAAACTTTAGTAGTTGCATCTGAATACCTGCAAACAAAGGTGCAGCTCAAAGTGGAAGCTCAAACTCCTCAAAAGAAATAAGAATTGGCACCATTTTTCCCTTTTTCTGTTATATGCTTTAAAACTTTTGTATTCTAGTGCAAGTCACTATTAGAGCCACCTGTAGCTTGTTGCATCCTTTTCTCAAGGATCCCAAGGTGGTCTCTCTATATATAGTTGTTTCTCTCTCACACCAATAGGTGGTGAAATACATATTGTCATAGGAGTTTATAGATTTAGTCTTTGATTCTCAAGAATCCATTTTTCTTTGAATGTACTAATATTGGAGTTTTATCAATAAAATATACAAAATTTCCATGAATATTTCTTATTGTCTTCATGTATTATTTTGATTTCTCTGTATGTTTAAATTTGCAAGGCATTTTAGACATATCTTTCTACAAGGTAGATAGTGGGGTTAAAATTTGAGTTCCTTTCAAGGGAGGGATAAATCTTGAGTGAGGTCTCTGAGATTTATGTATTTATACATGAATTAGAATGATATGATTTATGCATAAGAAGGTAATTTGCAAAGTATATTATTTGGGGTTTGGGTGTGTTTGATTTGAGAGATTTTCTCTAGATGTTCATTCATTGACTCTGATGCCCTAGGATTAGGCATTGATCTATGCTTATTTTACAGTTGTTTTCACTATCAATCAAATTAAAATGATTTACTTTAAACTGTATGAGTTATATGATTAGATCTGTATCATTTATATAGATCATAATTGTGATATTTGAAGAATCCAATCTAGAAAGGTAATATCCACCTGAAGTTTTAAGCTCAAAGAGAAGAAGGATTGAAAATCCTTAGTACCTTAGTATTGATTATTACTAATGCATCTATTGGGATTGCTAGAGTTATAAATCAAAGTTTTCTAATTAAGTTTTGATCATCTTCAATTCTAAGTACTAACAAAATGTTATTTGGATCATGTATTGATCATAATGTAACCCAATCTTAAATGTAAGCCTTAATGGCACTGAGAAGCCTAAAAGGTACCTAGGGGTCACTACTAATGGTTATGTATTGATCCTAGGTTAGGGGTTGATGGAAATAACCTATAAGGGTCTATAAATATGTACTAAGGCCATTAGAGCCTTTAAATAGTGTTAAAAGTGCTAAATGTGAACAATATTGTAAATTGCCTATATTGGCAATATAAGCCAAATAGGGCTTAATTGGAGTTAGTAGGGATTAGTAGGAAGTCTAAGTTAGTTTGGTTTGTAAAGGTTGTCTCTAAACATTTTATAAGTAGTTAGAGTGGGCAAAGGGTGTTGGGTTGTTGAGTTGACAAATTTTATTGTCAACTGGACAACTAATTCTAGTGTTTGTCATTAACAATCAGTCAACAATAGTGAACTGTTGTACTTGATCTAAATGTGATCCTTGTTTAGTTTGATGTAGGGATGTTTATTTGCATTTTTTTTGACTTGTCTATAATATATTTTCATTACTTTCATCATTGACAACACCAAGGATTTAATTGGTGTATTGACAGTGACTGGTACAGTGGTACAATCAACAACTAAGGGACCCCGCAATACTATAACCATAGGACCCCAAAACATCAAGGAAAAAAAAATAACCACCTTCAAATAAGCCAACGCAGTAATACTAAGCATCTTGATGGTGTTCCTATCCTCCAAGGGGTGGTCCAAAATACCAGGGGTATCAATAACCTGATACCTCAAGTACTTATAATCAGTATGCCCGACAAACATAGACTTAGTAGTAAAAGCATAAGGTTTCACATCCACATCCACCCTAGTAATCTTATTAATAAAATAACTCTTTCCAACATTAGGGTACCCATAGATCAAAATAGGCCTGGTATTGGGGTCAATAGATGACAATCTTGCCATATACTTCCTCACCTATTTAAGGTCATGTCTTTATATTGTGACTATCTCGTGGAACAGGGAACACCCCAATGAATATAAATGTTTGATTCCACATGATCTTGGATAGGTTGTGATGTATAAATATTGCCTTATATTATATTTATACATTTCTACATTCATTTCATTACTTTTGTTATTATTACAGTCAAGGAATGGACTGTTATTGAGGACAGTGACTGGCATTTGTAGCACAGTCAGCAAGTTAAAGGTTTGAATCCTCCATAATATGTAAGGCACTCCCACCTCTATGATAACTATGGTTTGGTGAGAGATTTCCATTGATGTATTGTATGTATTAGATCTATCTTTGAATGCAGGGAAGTTGAATAGAAGGTGAGAAGAGACAGAGACTGGCCTGGTGTCACAGTGAAAGGAGTTGAATGTAAGCACCAGTCATGGTTGGAAGTGATCTAATGATTGGAGAGGGTATATTATGGATGGGAATGTCCTTTGGGATGTATTAGGAGGTGTTGTGACTAGTTTTGAGGTTGGGTGTTGTAGGAAAGGGTATTTTCTACAAAACCCTTGGTTTCTAGCCCAAATAGTGAGGGTTTATTGAATGGGATTGTAGATGGGTGAGTATGGGAAAAAAAATTTGAAAATTGGTTGTCTTTTAGCCTTTATCAAGACTTTTTTGGGTTGTGGAGTCCTGGAAGTGAGTGGTTCTAGGAGTTGCTTTGTTAGGTGAGGCTAATTAGGCTTAGTTGAAGGGTTAGGGGGTGAAGGAAGTCTTCACCAGTCAATGAGTTAAAGTATAATATTGATATAAATTTAGTAACTCTAAAAAGGGTACTAGAAAATGTAAAAAAATTACTAGGTTGTTTCGGGAGTTTGAGAGTAAATTGCTGATTTCAGTGTTGGAAGGACTACTAGGCAGGCCTAGAAGGGCTATAGAAGAGGAAGGGTGAAAGATGAGTTGATTGGATTGAATGGGAAGTTGTAACAAGGAAAATATAGCATCTTGATATGATCTAAGGTTTTAGGATCAGCATGTGAAGTCTGGTTTGAGTTTGGGTGTGGTGGAGGCACTAGGTGCACTAGGTGGCCTAGGATAGAGTTGATGCTAGAAGGCATTGGAACAAGGAAACAAGGAAGTGAATTTGAGTAGTATGGTTGTGGGAGTGACTTACAAAGTTAGGTAACTCAACTAGATCCTTGAGTGAGGTTAATTCCTTGAGTGGATTCCAAGTTGTTTGTAGAATCCTCGAGTTGAGTTAGTCTCCTTAGGGTGATTGTATGTTGTCGAAGTTTATAGTAACAAGGAATGTTAGTCTCCTTAGGGTGATAGTGAATGCTGTTGAGTTAGTTTCCTTAGGGTGATAGTAATAATATACATCGATAAACATATAAGCATAACTATAAGGCATGGGAAATTTACAAAGCATAAGACATCCACATAGACATAAATTAGTATACATCAATACACCAAACACTTGAATTGCATACCTAAAACATAAAAAATATATATTCATAGGGCATGAAGCCAAATATATATGTCCAATAATGTCATACATTGAATATATTCAATACTATTAAACTGGCTTCCTCAAGGCCAAATGGATGTACAATGTATCACTTATACAATATACAAAAAATATGTCCACTAATGCCATATAGGCATACAATCCATATCCCTAATCTAGTCCTTTCCCGCCAGGGGAAGAAAACAAATCCCAAGCTGTCTTTGATTGTCATGTCGATGGAGATGCAATGGATGTTGTAGTCTTCCAAGTGCACTCACTCATCCTCCTATCTAGACTCTTCTATAGTTTGAGCTGATAAAAAAAAAATTAAGCATCAATAAATAATATACATCAAAATTGAATTATACAATGACATAAAATTGAATATTCTCTTACCACTAGCAAATAGTCACTATGTACATCCACCGAAGGTGTATGCTAGTGATCTAGAGTAATAAGTCCCTACAATAATGATCAAAATAATAATTAAAATACATACATGAATATCATTATAAAATTTGATACAAACTATTAAAATAATAATTAAAATTAAGTGATCTCTTTGATACCGAGTAGTCAGTGCTTCATAACTAGCTACTTCTGTAGCTACTCCATGATCCAAAGTATCATGGACAGAAGGAGGAGTCTCTGATGTCAATAACTAAAAATGAAAAAAAAAATTTTATTATGCAGCTATCAAGATTACATATGTTTTTTACAAACCTACTATTGAGTAAATGATACCTTCGTGAAGGTTCCACCACGTCCTTCGGTCTGCGGTGTCAATATCGAAGCTCCAACATTCAACTAGTGCACATGTACATGGAAAATTATAAGATAACCATTCATATAAGAATGTACTACTGACATGTTAATTATAATGCATTATTACATATATACATGTGGACTCAATGGTGATGTCACAAAGCCAAGTGAAAGAATGTGATCATCGTGCCTATGGATTTTGATCATAAATTGTCTAGTAATTTAGTTATTCATTCATTTATTAATTAAATATAATCAAGTAAATCAAATTAACATGCAAATAAAGATACCTCAAGGAAAGTGGCACAATGCCCTTCGCTGTCTGTTGTGAACATCGATGGTCCACCAGTGAACGTCTAATGCACATGCATAATAAGTTATGATACAATTATTCATATAATTACATAATAATCAAATATATTAATTAAAATTTTTTATTTGATACATACTTGTGGAATTGATGATGATGTGTAGAAGGGGACATAAGGATCATTGCCACTACCACTTCCACTGACACTCTTGCCCTAAATTTTCATCATAATCAATAGATACTAAAGTAATTAGTTATTCTTTTATAAATGAAATATGATCAAAGAAATTTAATGAACTTGGAAATATTTACTTGTGTGTCAATACCAAATGTCATATTTATAAAACTATCAGTCATCATTCCAGGATCCTCTTCCTCTCTCTCGATAGTACCAAATGTGCACAAGCATCCACATGACTGAAAAATATGCCCCCTTGAAGATTGACCATGGTCACCCTCAACTAAAGGAGTGACATACTGAATGAGAGTCTATGTCAGAGCACTAATCGTGCCTAGTTTGTCCACATCTACATGTTCCTTCACAATGGAAGGAATAGTAACATGATCCACCTGTGGCTTGCCAATAGGAACCATAGGTGCGTTAGGGTCATGATGTGCCCCCTCTCTATCAGATGATGACCCCCCTCCTCTACCCTAAGAATCTAGATAGTCAAAATAATTTGGCACCTCCTTGAGTACAAACTCGCAATAGAGTTTCCTCAAGAAATATATAGGAACCTCATGATTGTTATAGGGAGGTGAATCAAAGACCATCCACCATCCCTCCCAAAAATTGTTTTTAATGTCTTCATTTAAGCACAAATGAATTGGGAACCTTCTTTTTGTAGTTCTAAGAGTATCTGTGTCCCCTGGTTTTTTAAATAGCTTGCAAATGTCATCTTTTGTGATTTTTTTCTTTTTTATGTCCGTATAAGATAATTTATTTGCATAATATTGTTTTTGTTCTTCTCTTTTATCCCACCATAAATTAATTTGCCCACTAACTGAGCTTATGTGGGTCAAGATTGCTTCCAATGATTTCACAAGTCTTTCCCTTCCAGGATTTGTACCGCTAGAATCTTTTAACCTCGTAATTAAATATTCTAATTCTTTTTTCCCTCTTTCAATTTGGTTCATCAAATTTTCTTGTGTTCCAGGAGGAAGTTTTGTCGATTGGTGGAGGTAATTGAGGCTCATTTTCTTGGTTATTTTCTTCATTTGTTTCTTCATGAGGAGATGGAGGGTTTGGTTGAGGGAGATTATCTCTTCCTGGCTCTTCTTGGCAATTACAAAAACTAGATTTTAAAATCTTAATTACACACAAATTTTAACAAAACAAATTTCTACAAAACTAAAATTTTAAAACAAATAAGAGGCATGGGCTGTAAAAACACTTACCTCTTCTTTCAAATTGAAATTGACGATATCATGGAGCCATTTGATGGATGAATGAATGAAAAGTATGGATTCAACAAGCCCAAAAAATACTCCATATGCGCTTGGGAAGGCTCCTTTTTCTGCAAACGCAGGTTTGTGGAAAGAAAAATGAGCTTTCCCAACCACAGCAAACACTAAATAGTGTTTTTTCAAAGCGCATGTACGCTATAGGGTGCACACGGTATGCTTTAGCTTGGGAAACCCAAGCCATAGGGCATGCACCCTATAGGGTGCACACCCTTTAGTGCGTACACAATATGGTCGACAGGGGACCAAAAAGCAAAGTGGCACATTTTTGGTCCTCCATCTTTGTGCATATACCCTTATTCATTTTCATGACTGTGACTCAAGTACTAAACTTCTCATCATGTGATCACTCCAACATAAGTGTTTCCATAAATGGAAAACCTTAAGTAATCCCTAGTGCTCCACAACATTACATTCCAAAAATCTCTCCCTTAGGCATTGATGGAAACACTTAGAAAAATGACTAAATGTCAAAATACACCTCTCTTCTTTTCATTTTCTCTTTTCTATTTTTTGTGTTATACATCTTTTTCCTCTTACTACTATTTTCCTTCTATCTTTCTCTTTTTATTTTTCTCTACATACTACTCTCCTCATTTTTCTTTCTCTTCCTCTCCATTTGACATCAATGGCAAAGGTTCATGCAAAATTTCAAAAACTTTAAGCACAAAAATATTTAGTGCTTACTCACCAGTTTTAAGACATCTAGGAAAGAGTTTTCCAAGGTCTTCACTTCCTCAACCCATGATTTTATCAGTAGCTCACTGACATGGATTAATCCATTCAATGCATATGACATGGTCTCTACTACCTTAAGCTTAGTAGGTGTAGACAAAGTCATTGATCCTTCAACCTTTTCCATCTCTAAAAGATGAGTTCCAAGAATTGAAAGCTTAGGGGTCAGTAGGCTTCTTAACAAGCCAAATCTGTCTACAACTCTCCCTTTCTCTATTTCCAATACACTAATCTTGTCTAATAGCCTAGACGTCTCTTTATCCATTTTGCTCATAGTCTGTGAAGATGATTCACAACTGTTCATCAGTTTGTCAAGAGTATCCCTATCCTTGGCTATAATATCCTCAATGTTCTTTACATGCCTGCAAGGACTTATGCAATAGCTGTAAATCTTCCTGCCTTGTCCTACACAACTCTTGGCCTTAAGAGTAGTAGTCTCAAGAATGTCTAAGTCCCATGAAATGGACTGAAAGACTTCTCTCAACTTCTTCTCCAAAAAGTTCTTCTTTGCCTTGTCTTCTGTAGTTTTTAGCAATGATTCAAAGTGATTATCAAAGCTATCCAATACTATACCAATGTTCTTAGCTTCATCCTTTTCTTGAAAGATAATCGGTGAGGGAAGTAGCTTGTTTACTGTTTCTATAGCCCTAGCCATTACCTTTATTATTTTGTCCCCTTTCTGTACTGAACTTTCTTTAGCCTTGGCAACGGACATTAAGGATAGCCTCATAAGCCCATCCTCATCCATACTGTCTACATCAGAATTTGTTGGTTTGGCCATACTTGCCAACAATAAAGAGGTGTCCATTTGAACTTCAGAATTTTTTTTTGTTCTAATCTCTTCTTCCTTCTTTTATTCTTGTTGTATTTCCTTCTCCTGTACTATCTCCTCTATTTTCTCTTCCTCTAAATGTTCTTTTTCTCCAGCTTCCATAACACTATCCAAATTATCCATAAATGGATCATTTATATCATGCGAAGTGTCAAGGGTCATAGGCACACTAGAGACAAAGAAATATGGTTGCATGCTATCTTGTACACTTTCATTCATTGCTTTGGAACTTTCTCCCAATTCCAAAGATGTAGGTTTAGTAACCTCGGGAGGTGATTTCTTCTTTGGCATATCATTCATTAGAATTTGATCTAATGCCATTTGAGTGTCCTCAATCACCTCATCATATTTCCTAGCCATTATTTTTACTAGTCTGGCCTTTTTCCTCGACAGGGGTTTTAATGCATTTATGATCCTCTCCCTTTCTTGTATTGAGACAACTAGTAACATGTCCTCAATGGCTTTATTCCTTATGTTTTCATCTTCTGATTGTGCTAGCTACTTCTTGATTTCTAGTTTACTATACAGCTCTTTAGGGATACTCCCTTCAATTTCTAACAAGTTTTTCTTGAAAATCAATAGATGCTCAATGAAAGTATCTTCAATGATTTCTTGGTTTTCAACATCATACCTCTCATAGTGCCTATCCACTGTCTTCAAGTTCCCATCTTTTATCACTCTCTTTTGTAGTGATTTAAGGTTTGGTTTCCATAAATTTTGTGGATCCTGTTGAGCTTCTTTCTCTTCTACTTTCTCAACTACCTATTCCTCTTTCTTCTTCATCTTCACTTCTATCTCTTTCTCCTTAGGACCGTCCTACTTACTTGATCTTGTAGATCTTCTTTGAATGATTGCAGGCACAACTTCTTGTACTTCCTCTTCTCGTGTGGCTGACAAGTCAAAAATATCAACAATAGGAATTACTATCTTTTCTACCTCTGAATAAACAAGATCATCAATAGCTATGCTTGAAAATGCTTCCATCTTATTCCATATATTTATCAATTATTCCCTAGTGATTCCTACCTTCGCGGTGATTTCTTCCATAATTTTACTGATTTTCCTCTTCCTTGTCACCTTTTCTTGTTCTTTTTTGATATTTCCTGATTTCTCTCTATAGGCTCCCCATCTTTCTTGGGTAGGGTCTATTTCTGCTGCCAGTACATGCTCTACCTGCATGGTTAGAATCTCAACACTTACTTCATACCCCACAGAGTAACACCATTTCATTCTTGGTTCCACTACCTCAAAACAAACACAATCAGTTTCAACCATGAAATAGATAGTGTCCTCATACTTCTCAACTATGTTTTCCAGTATTCTATACATTTCTATCATCTTCCTTTGTAGTATCTTTTACATGGAAAATAGTTCACCATCAACCCAATTCTTATCTTTCCTTCTGTAACTCTCTGAAATCTGAATCCTAGTGGGTACATTATCCTTCCATGCCCTAGGGTACATGTGTGGAAACTTGTGAATGATATGAATGTAGATATGGACCAATAATGACCCAAACCTAAATGCTTTAGTCCTATCATTCTTTGGGTATGTGCAAGATCATGAGGGGCCAAAGTATGCCCTTAAGTGGCAATGAAAAATCAGCAAATCAGGGTCAGTCAACTTGACGTGAAAATTTCAACTAGCTATTAACCTAATATGAAAAAGTTGTAAGAATAGAATCTATAGAAAATTGAATGTGGTTTCTAAACTACTAGGTCTTTTTTGAAAAAAAGCTAGGATGATTGGTGAAAAGTATAGATTTCAATGCAACAGTACAAAAATTTTTAGAACAAAATAAGAAGTAGGTGTATGTCTGACCACCTTAATTATAATCAAATGATAATATTTTATTATAAGATTTTATATATAAGTAGTAGAATTGTGCCCAGATGTGACACATATCTTTTTGTAATTTTATTCCAAAAAAATATTAATTATGAATTTTCTGCTACAACATTTTTAGAATAAAACAACTCCTATGCCTGACCATCTCAACTCATTCAAAACTTTACAAAATTCAAAAAAAAAAATTCCCTTATAGTAGGTGAAGCATAGAATGTGATGCATTTTTTAGATTTCAATAATGTTGTACCATCTGAAAGTTATAGTTTTTTTTCAATCAGTATATAAATCAACACTTTAGAGGTAACTCAATTAGAAAATAACTAATAATTACTTACCAAATTCAAAATTTGACAACAATTATATTGATAGAAAGCTGATAATCTCCTTAAGATACCCTTTTCCTTTCATCAAATTCGGGTGAAAAAAAAAATTCGTCAGCTACATGATCGAAGTTTGGAACTCAGAGAAATAGGGTAAAAAAATGTTTTTGAGACATTTCAATAGTTGACCATGTAGGTTTGGTGCACAAAGCATTACCAAACCTAATCGGGTACCCGATATTTTTGTGTATCTGATATTTTCGGGTACCTGAAAAGGTTGGCAGAATTTTGATTTTTCTCTTTTCCCTCCCCTTTCTCCCTCCCATTTCTCCATCCTTCATATGATTATATATTAGATTATATCAAAATCAAAAACTATATATTATATCAAAAACTATATATTAGATTATATATTAAATATATTAAATATTATATAATATCAATTATATATTAAATATTATATATTAAATATCATATAATATACATTTTACATTTTACAAAAAATATTATTTAATATATATTAATATTAAATGTTACATTATATATCATATATTATATATTATTTTATATGTATAATATATTAATATGTATTTTACAACTATGTATGAAAGGGTGGAAGATTGTAGAAAAATCATGGATGGCCATTTGAAGGAAGCAAAGGAAATCAATTAGCCATTTAAAAAATTCATGGGCAGCCATTAAGGAAGAGAGAGAGTGAGAAGGTGGTTGGGGCTGAGAGAGAGAGAGAGAGAGAGAGAGAGAGAGAGAGAGAGAGAGAGAGAGAGAGAGAGAGAGAGAGAGAGAGAGAGAGAGAGAGAGAGAAGGGGAAGGATAACCAATTGATTACAATATTAATCAATAAGGAGCAAGGAAAACTTAAATAATATCACAACGGGCATTAGAAATCCAAATTCTAATTAGGAGTTTTAAGCAAAGTGAGTAAGGTCCTGGATAGCGACATTACAGATCCACACATTGTTCAATAGATACCTCCAAGAACCCACATACATGAGAGTAGGTTTGAAGTAAGACTAAGATTGTTTATCAGTTCAAAAATATTATTGTGTTGTACTTTTGATTAACATCCAATGATTGGATGTGAAATTCACAAATTTGATTATATTACCACTGGTTCTATTTCAAATTCTAGAAAAAATGGATAGTTGACATATGTTGATAAATTTCAGTCAACACCATTTTAAATTAACACATCAGTTTATTTTTACACATTGAGAATATCATCAATAGGAATTGAACTGAAATTGACATAGGTCATAGGAAATAAATGCCCCAGCTATTTGCTGTCTTCTGCATTTTGAGTTTCTTATTACGATCAGGAGAAGAATATTACTCTCCAAATGGTTTTGGATAGTAACATTTGTACTTCCTCTTCACAAATATTTCTTCCCTCATCTTGCTGCCTATTGATACTAACAAAGTGAATCTAGGCATTTTTGCCATGTAATGGGAGAAAAATGGTTTCCTAATTGATATGTGTCTAAATAATACATGCAAGAACCTTTTCTTTGATATTTCTCACTAACACTTTACAATAGAAAATGTTAACAAAAATTGGCATGTACTTGCATGAGGACATTATATATTATAGAAATCCTACACAGAAGCAATTGGCAAGCAGCTCAAAAAATAGTAACTGATAGCAAGTGGGATAGTGTAGATGGTTTAATAAACCACTATCTTCTTTACTCAAGCAACATATAGTTCATCTGCTCAATTGGGGCATGTTTGAGAACATATAGTATCCATTTAAACTCAAGTCTCTGGAAGCAATTATATTTTTCAGTGGAGGAGATACACCCATTGGATCTGCAATAACTTTATGCTCACTATAATTTCCATTTCTCTTCAATTCGGATACTCTTAAAAAAATTGCATCTACCCTTTTACCAATTTGGGAAATCAATGGGTCTATTTGTGGACCTCCAAGGAGTTGGTCACCTAAATGAGAACCTTGAGATGAATTAGGAACTTCTCTACAAAAGAGATCGGTACCTTGAGAAGCTCTCCACTTGTCAGCTAAATTAAAACCTTGGACCATAGATGGCTGCCCTTTGTTGTAAAATGAGGAGTGAGACTGCCTTGCCAAAGGTGGCAATGAACTTACATTTGAGGGATAATGCCCAACATGAGTAACCTAGTTTCCCAAGTCCTGTAAATGCAAGGCCATTGAAAAATAGGCATTTCTAATAGAAATATTTGTGGTGCTAGAATGAAGTGCATGACCAAATTCTTTGCCTTCTAATGAACCAATTTGAGGCTTTATTTCACATTACTCTGTGGATAATTCCACAGTACTTGTTACTTCTCTATCTGAATTTTTTGTGTCAGTGTACATGTGCACTAAAGAGCTTCTGTTACTACTTGAGCTACTAGCAGATGGTGAGTACTCATCATCATCATCTAACATAGGCTCACACGCATATCTTACTTCTTTCCTTTTCCGCTTTCCCCTTCCTAGCTCTTCCTCCTTATCTGTAACTTCTACCATGGGTCCAAGAAGCTCTTCCCACTCTTTCCCATTAATATGCAAATATTTTTATTCATAATAGTATTTTCTGCATTTATTATGATATTGATCTAATTTGATACACCTTCTCTATTTGATCCATACTTCCCTTTCATTTTACTTTCTTTGCTCATTTTGCACGTCATAGGCCAAGATTTGACAATGGTTATGACCTTGGTACTACCGTTGTTAATGATAAATTTTACCTTTTAGCTATTAATTTTTTGTCATTTTTCTTGTATGATGCTTTTGTATACGAATTGTGGATATTCTCTGGGAAACTTTTCATTTTTTCCTGTAGGATGCCATTGTATACAAATTTTGGAGAATTTATGTTAAAGAGTAGGTAAGGATGGGTAAGTTGAGTGCAGCGGAGAGAGAGAGGAAAAAATTGGGAAATTATAATCTTCCTCCCAGAGTAGACATTAATGAAGTTCTTCGTGCCTTAGGAGAGGAAGCTGACTAGATTCTTCAAGTTGATGGTACTACATAAAGAAATGCGGTATGTATTTTTGGCCTAAATTTTATTTATCATTTCTTTTAGGTCTTTAAAGGTTGCTAGTTAAATATTTGTATTAAATGTAAGGGAATGCATGAAAATTACATGATTTCGAGCACGAGCATGAGTCTAGGTATAGGGGCATAGTTGTACCTTTTACAGGCACCGTAAACCCTAGCTATGCAAAAATGGAGGCTTTGAAGAATAGTTCACACTTAGAATACTCAAGTGTGTCCTAAGGGGTCCTATGACCCCTTTGGACACACTTGAGCATTCAAATGTGTCAAAAGGGGTCATGGGGACTTCCTAGGGGTCCTAGTATGCCTTATCACACATTCAGACCCCTAGGAAGTCCCCATGACCCCTTTTGACACATTGCAACCCTCAAGTGTGTCCTAACGGGTCTTACGACCCCTTCAAACACATGTGAGCATTAAAATGTGTCAAAAGGGGTCATGGGGACTTCCTAGGGGTCCTAGTATGCCTTATCATGCATTAGGACCCCTAGGAAGTCCTCATGACCCCTTTCGACACATTGGAACCCTCAAGTGTATCCCAATGGGTCCTATGACCCCTTCAAATACACTTGAGCATTCGAATGTGTTAGAAAAGGTTATGGGGACTTCCTAGGGGTCCTAGTATGGCTTATCATGTGTTAGGACCCCTAGGAAGTCCCCATGACCCCTTTTGACACATTGGAATGCTCAAGTGTGTCCTAAGGGGTCCTATGACCCCTTTAGACACAATTGAGTGTCAAAATGTGTCAAAAGGGGTCATGAGGACTTCCTAGGGGTCCTAGTATTCCTTATCACGTGTTAGGACCCCTAGGAAGTCCCCATGACCCCTACGAACACATTGGAATGCTCAACTGTGTCCCAAGGGGTCCTACAACCCCTTCGAACACACTTGAGAATTCAAATCTATGCAAAAGGGTCATGGGGACTTCCTAGGGGTCCTAGTATGTCTTATCACACTTTAAGACCCCTACGAAGTCCCCATGACCTTTTTTAACACATTAGAACCCTTGAGTGTGTCTTAAGGGGTCCTATGACCCCTTCAAACACACTTGAGCATTCAAATGTGTCAAAAGTAGTCATCGAGACTTCCTAGGGGTGCTAGTATGCCTTATCACGCGTTAGGACCCCTAGAAAGTCCCCATGACCCCTTTCAACACATTGGAACCCTCAAGTGTG
The DNA here is from genome assembly GCA_027943335.1 of Chamaecyparis obtusa. Lineage (NCBI taxonomy): Eukaryota > Viridiplantae > Streptophyta > Pinopsida > Cupressales > Cupressaceae > Chamaecyparis > Chamaecyparis obtusa. Next base: position 2,028,992 of record BSBK01002646.1, on the reverse strand, counting down.
TCCTAAGGGGTCCTACGACCCCTTCAGACATACTTGAGCATTCTAATGTGTCAAAAGGGGTCATGGGGACTTCCTAGGGGTCCTGGAACACCTTATCACATGTTAGGTCTCCTAGAAAGTCCCCATGACCCCTTTGGACACATTAGAATTCTCAAGTGTGTCCTAAGGGGTCCTACGACCCCTTTGGACACACTTGAGAATTCAAATGTGTCAAAGGGGCTCATGACAACTTCCTAGGGGTCCTAGTATGCCTTATCACATGTTAGGACCCCTAGGAGGTCCCCATGACCCCTATGGACACATTGGAATGCTCAAGTGTGTCCCAAGGGGTACTACAACCCCTTTAGACACACTTGAGTATTCAAATGTGTCAAAAGGGGTCATGGGGACTTCCTAGGGGTCCTAGTACACCTTATCATGCGTTAGGACACTTAGGAAGTCCCCATGATCCCTTTCGACACATTGGAACCGTCAAGTATGTCCTGAGGGGTCCTACAACCCCTTTAGACACATTTGAGTGTTCAAATGTGTCAAAATGGGTCATGGTGACTTCACAAGGGTCCTAGTATGCCTTATCATGCATTAGGACCCCTTGAAAGTCCCCGTGACCCCTTTCGACACATTGGAATGCTCTAGTGTGTCTTATGCAGTCCTACGACCCCTTCGAACACACTTGATTGTTCAAATGTGTCAAAAGGGGTCATGAGGACTTCCTTGGGTTCCTAGTATGCCTTATCATACGTTAGGACCCCTAGCAAGTCGCCATGACCCCTATGGACACATTGGAATGCTCAAGTATGTCCCAAGGGGTCCTACGACCCCTTCAAACATACTTGAAGATTCAAATGTGTCAAAAGGGGTCACAAAGACTCTCTAGGGGTCTTAGTATGTCTTATCATGCATTAGGACCCCTAAGAAGTCCCCATGACCCCTTTCAAAACATTGGAACCCTCAAGTGTATCTTAAGGGGTCCTACAACCCCTTCAGACACACTTGAGCATTCAACTATGTCAAAAGGGGTCATGGAGACTTCCTAGGGGTCCTAGTATGCCTTATCATGCGTTAGGACCCCTAAGAAGTCCCCATGACCCCTTTCGACACATTGGAATGCTCAAGTGTGTCTTATGTAGTCTTGTGACCCCTTCGAACACACTTGATTGTTCAAATGTGTCAAAAGGGGTCATGAGGACTTCCTTGGGTTCCTAGTATGCCTTATCACGTGTTAGGACCCCTAGGAAGTTTCCATGACCCCTATGGACACATTGGAATGCTCAAGTATGTCCCAAGGGGTCCTACAACCCCTTCAGACACACTTGAGGATTCAAATGTGTCAAAAGGGGTCACAGAGACTCTCTAGGGGTCCTAGTATGCCTTATCATGCATTAGGACCCCTAGGAAGTCCCCATGACCCCTTTTGACACATTATAACCCTCAAGTGTTTCTTAAGGGGTCCTATGACCCCTTCAGACACATTTGAGCTTTCAAATGTGTT